>JASDQU010337182.1:0-12211 GCA_032191745.1 Picea mariana | reverse complement strand
GACATATGCCAAGAGTGCTTACCCTAACCATTTTTTCGTGCCACAGGAAGATTGATTCTTTACTTTAGAATGATCATTTTCTTTACTGTGATCTGCAAAGCAGAATTTCTTCTCCACCTCTATATTGATACCCAAACCAAGTTCCTTTTTGACCATGAGAGACCCAATAAGATTAGCAAGCTTGGAACAATTCAAAATTCCCTTTTTCCTCGTTCTTGACATTATATCGGCCAGAGCGAAATTCTTTTTAGTTTTGGCTTGCAGGCCATACTCTCATAGTCCTGAACATTGGTTCAAATTTGGTGTGATTTTTATATATACAAGCATTTCTTTTGTATTTGACTAGTAGTCTAAACTTCCAGCCTGAATATTTTCCATAAAAGGCATGGAAAAAGCATTGGTGATTTCATTTTCTTCTTGAAATAAGATTTTCCAAGGTGTTCTTGTAATCATCCTATACTATTCTTTTTGTATTCATTAACTAAATGTTTTGACCTTTTTTTTTATGTATGGATCATAATGAAGCAATGAGGCTACAATCAGAGCTGTTTTTTATGTATGGATCATAATGAAGCAATGAGGCTACAATCAGAGCTGTGCTAGTTAAGCGCCAAATCATTCATTGATAACTTCTACTAAACATTTTTCTATGGAAATGCTGCTTATACAGCGGTCCTTGGGCTATGCTAACAGTGCTACGAGGGATGTTTTCTCATTCGTTGGGGGGTTTTGAGGGATTTTGAACTCGAGTCTAGCATTAATTTAATACAAGCTTCACTTACCGTTAAAAGCACACTTCGGTGGGCATTTTATTAAAAATAGCATTTTGACTATAAGATAATGAGAAGCGTGTCATTGATAGAGTGGATGTATGGTTGATTTTGTGGTAAAGAAGATTTGATGCTAGAATTCAACATGGATATATTGAATAGTGGAAGGTAATCCAGATAGGGTGTTGGGCGAGAGTTTCATTAAGCAAAGAAATGTGTAAGAAGTTTTATTTAATTAATTTAACTTAATATTACTATTTACAATTAAGAAACTCAATCAATGGGATTTAGGACATGCAAAAATATTTTAGTGATTATAAAAAGATGAAAGTAATTACATCAAGAATAAGAAGTGAGAGAAAAGAGAAATGTAACATCCATGTTTTAATCCTCACATTAGTAATGTATATTGTAGATATGATATATGGTCCTCGGCCAAGTGATGTAATATGTGAACTTGTATATCCAAAATCGATAAATAAAAATGTGATGTCAATTGCAAATGGACATGGACAAAGATACGGGGGTTGAGTTATCCACAAGAGAGGAGGAGTCTAAGGGGGTCTTATTCACATGTTTTAACTTCCAAACCTTTTTCCTGATTTCTTATTGTTTTAACTTTTAAGTGAACATTTTATTTATTCCCTTGAGTTCAGGAGGGCCCAATCATTGAATACATGTAAGGGTGTGTGTGAGAAGTCACATCCCATAGTTATTGGGGACATGGGGTTGAGTACAATCATCTTAGGGAAAAGTGTGAGTAAAGTAAGTAGGAAAAAGGAGAAGAAATTTGTATGGGAGGGGAGGAAAGTTTTTACAGTGAGTTTTATGCATGAGAATGAGGAGACAATAGGGGAAGAGAGTGCTGGAGCTTGGAGGCAACAACAAAGGACTTTTCAACAACTATGGGGAGTTGTTGAAGGCTGAAGAAGCAAGCTATCAGACTTGTAGAAGAGACGGGTTGTCAAGCCTGTAGAGTGAATTCTTCGTGTGATAGTTTTCACTGGAGAAATAAGCTTGCTATTGTCATTTTTCCTGGTAGAAGACATCTTTGGAGTCCCCAACAGAGAGATTCCTGACTAACTTGTGCTGGAAGCCCTGATAAAAGAATGGTATAGTCTGAAGGACTGCTTACAGTGAAGGGGGTACATTACTTAGGTCGGGCAGGTTGAGAAGAAGAGAGTTAGAGGAGTTAGCATAGCTGTAGGAAAACTTAGCTGGTTGTGGGATTATTGAGCTATGAGTGGACAGTGGAGAGACACCCTCTTTTTTGGATTCCTAGCCCCAACTTGGGGGTGACTTGCTATTGAGATTTTGAACAACAAGTATATGGTTGGGTGGAACGTTCGCCCTCTGTAGTTAGTTGCACATATGTTATAAAAAGACAAATGTTTTATCTTTTGTCTATAATATCCCCATTAGAATGGGCTAGAATATTATGCCCTTTCTGTGCAATAAATGTTCTTGATGCTCTAATCTGGTTGATAAATTTTCACAAACAATTTGCATGCATTCTACTAATAGACATTTTGTCAAACATATTACATGTAATACAAACACACCAGAAATAGAAGAGACAATAGGTGGTATTTTATTATGAAAGAAGAGTTGAATACAATGATCCAAAGGATGCTATGGCAACTGCAATACATCAATGAGAAACACACAATACAAGCCAAAAACCTGGAATCATGTCATGGGTCTCTTAACATATGAGATCTAACCCTCCAAGTGCCACAACCTCTCCAAGCAGATCACTATAACCCAAAATTGAAAACAAACCCAAGATGAAGCTCCAATGAAGATCCTAGATGGATCCTCCTTGTTTAGCTAGGGTGGATATTGCACCATCGAAGCAAGACCAACAATGAAAGGGTTTTGCTAAACCTTAACGAAACAATGGCTCTAAGAGCACCATACAAGAGGTTAATCAAATCATAATCCAAAGTGAGGTTCCACCCATACTTTTATCTTTTCTCTATGCCTTCTAGAATTTTCCCCTTTTTGACCAAATCAAATGTAACTTCTAGAATTTTCCCTTTTTTGACTAAATCAAATATAATCCTTATTTTCCCTCCATTTTCACTTTAAGATTAAAAGTCACTTTAATAATGGTTCAGTAACTTATTAATCTAAAGTTACTTTTTTCCCATAATGTCACTTTAAAAACATAACATTTCTTAACTAAGTGACATTAAATGGCCATATTTTTACTCTTTGTTTTCTCTATTGACAAGCCATGGAAATCCCTTCTATTACAAAACAGGAAAATCCAAAAAAGGGGACATGACAAATCCTCCCTTCCCAAAGATTGCTTGTTCTCAAGCAATGCCATCATGACTTGGCGCTCCATCGACTGATCCACACTGAAACTGAAAATGATACCAGGATCCCAAACCACCCTGTAAGAGGTGAAACATTCTTTGCTTAAGACGTGGTCTGGTAATGTACTGACATTCGAGGTCTCCTAAAAACTACCCACAAGTAAGGCCACTCGGTGCTGCAACAACTCGATCAACCCACCAAGGAACTGCTATGCTAGAGGACCAATCTCATGAAGGAAAAAACTAGTTCTCTCCTCCGTGTCAACTACTGCACTGTCTCCTACTGAAATCTCGGGGTCCCAAGCTATACTCAGAAAAAAAACCACAACGTTGTTGTTGCACCACTCTGATCATTGTCGTCCGACCATCATGCTCACTCTGCATCCACTATCGAGGATCATACCCAACCAATGTACCCCAAAGTTAAAATCATACATCATAGAGAAGTCCATGTAGTTATCAATTAATAGGACATCCACTACACCTCGTCTCCAAGTGTCAAAGGGAAAATTCATAATACTCCAGGTCCTCCTGTCTACTGCAATCATCCAAGTATCATCCGAACAATCTCCCAAAACATTGTCCACAAAGTCCCTATGTGCGAACACAAGAACCCCATAGATGGTAAAGTCACCAGGATCCCAAACTAACCTGTATAATGTGGAGAGTATAGCATTGGTATGTAAGGTGCTAATACAAGAATCCACCTGACTATTGCTGATAAGCCAAGCAATGATAAGTTGCATAAACTCGGTCAACTCCTTGGAAGACCAGTCCTCCAAGCAACCACTCCTAAGCCTCCCAAAAGCAAACTCCGAAAAGTCAAAGATGATGCTCTCCTCTCTAATAGTGGCTGAACTTTCAAACAATGTGATCCCAGGGTCCCAAACTAATCCTGGAAAGATACAACCATGCTGACGTTGCATCACTCTGATCATCACCATTGGACTAATGTGCCCAGTCTGCATCCTCCTCTCTTGGATCCCCAAGCTAATCTCCCCAAAGGGACTGGAGTCACCATCCTGAATCCTCTCATGTGAAAGTGTCTCACTGAAGTCTAAGCCTGCAAGTTCACGACTGGCCTCAAGTCTGTCTTTCCCTATAGAGTAAGTCTAGACCTTCCCTCTGTTGACGTCCAAAAAATAAAGCAGATCAATCAATGTCACAACTATGTCGACCATCATCTGAATCAATCTATCACTCAGATGAATCCCCAGATCCTACCGCCAAATAGGAAGTCCACTGCTCCTAATACCTGCTAATTGTTGTTGCACCATACTTGTAACCATCAGAGTCAAAATGAGCCAAGTCCTTGGTATGCCATCATCTGGTGGAATCCTAGTACTAGGAATCAACTATGTGCTTGTTGATCTGTTCGGTTCTTTCCAAAATGCACCATGAAATATGCTATCTCAACCATCATCAATGTACTCGAGTAATCTGTGGAGTCTAAATACCTCCCTGGAAAGTATCCTTGTCACCTGCGGTGCCTCATACTCATACGAGTACCTAGAATGCCCAGTCGAAGGTGGATCACACATAACCCTCATAATCATCTCTCTAAGTGGGGGATTAGGGGCTACAAGTGTGAAACCTATGTAGTGGATAATGCCATCCACCACTCTATCATTTGGAATATCCGTGAATTGACCCAATACAATCTGGATATTCTCTTGTGCTTTAACCACATAGTCCAAGAAAAAGAACACTGACATGGCTATAATCTTGCCTATCTCATCCAACTGACTCAGGTGATTCCTCCACATTTTGTCGAATAAACTATTGGCATCAGAAAATGGCACTAGATTCCATTGCCACTGCCTGTAATATTGGAAAGTGTCAGGTGTGCTAGTCAACCCCAAGGACTCAAGGTAACATCTGAGAGTGATTCTACATATATCCTGCTCTATATCCCTGCTCTGGTGATATCCCACTTGAAGATCAGTCTCCGAAGGATATACCTCTCCATGAGGTTCGTCCATCCACTCATCGATCCTAGGTGAAACAAACTCAATGATATGTCTGAAGTATCTGTCTGGAGGTTGCCCCGGGGGAAATATCCAAAAATCCCACTGCATACCATCGTACACTGTTGTATCCCACTGCACACGACTATATCATCATATACCATCATGTATCATATATGTGCCACTGTATCAATCACTCTATTAATACCAATTGAACCTGGATCCCATGTACCCACATATGTTTTATACTCAATTCCATAATCAACTGGTGCATATGCTTCCTTGTTGGTTGGTCCACAAGAAATTTGCTCAACTACCATCTTTGTAGCTAAGCCTTGAGCCAAAATAAATGACTCATGGTCCCTGCAATGCAAGATAGGCACACGGTCAAAACCCTATGTGTCCAAACTCTCCTCATACACCTACAACCCTGAATACTCTTTGTGTGGAATCATCGCAAGAGGCTCCTCCCTCTGATCATGAGTGACACTCATGCTCTCATGTGTCACTACTACAAAAGATGATGAAGTCTCTGCTGCTGTCAATGATGGGAAGTGTGCTAGAATAAGCTGGTAACAAAGCTCCTCAATCTCCCTTTCCTTGTCTCTAGCAAACTTAAGAGCAAGGTCCCTATCCATGAACAACTGCAAGTAATCATATTTCATCTATTCTAGTGCTTCTTTGAAGATGTGTAATTGAGCACCAGTGATCCCATCTGCAACTCCTTTTTGTCTCTCCTCCATCTGAGCTTTCCACATAGGATCTTCAATAAATTTATGAGTACCATTTGCTCTTGTCAACACTTGTACAATATGTTCCTCCTTGACCAATAATTGGTCCTTCAAACCTTGTCGAGGTGCAATCATGTCCTCCTCATCGACCTCATAAATGAGATAGGGTGTTGAATCCTCATCATGCGTAGGTTCTATCATGCTTGAACTACCTTCATCATAAGTATCATGCATAGTGAAAGATGTTGGACCCCCAACATCCACTGATTGGAACAAGTCATCACAAGATCTTGCATCTTCTTCTTGTGACGATTCATCAAAAGTATACCCATCAAATACATTAATTCCACCAACCTCATCAAATAGTTCTGATGATGTCTCATATGCTACTGTTTGGTCTTCCTCTATGTACACATCCTCTTCATGGCTAGATGCATGCTCCTCCATCTGTCTTTCATACTATTTTCTTTTTAAATTCTTCCTTGTGTCTTTCAAAGAAGCCTTGGTATGAACTCTAGGACAGTTCCCTTTCTTGATTGCAATATAATCCTCTAATGACATAACATCCTGGATCTCCTCATTGAACTTCTCATACTTGTCGTAGCAAGCCATGTGTTCTGCATATGCCAACCACAATACTGGGTACTCTAAAAATGATGTTAGTTCCTTTTGATATTTTTCTATGGATCCCTTCTTTGTCTCCATCTTTTCTTATTCACATAGGCTGACTAGATCACCAACTCTGATTTTCTTCACCTGTAATTCGTGCGTATTTTTCCGGAAAAAACTCTGAAAATTTGCCAAAATTAAAATGCCGATAAATTTACTTCCTGGACTCCGTTTCAGCCGATTTTTTTTTAATAAGGTATTTTTTCGATAGGAATTCAAATATCCATTTTTTTTTTCAAATTCTACTCAGAAAGTTCTAGATTTGAGCCTGAAGCATGCCACCCTCTTTTTTCCAAAAAACAATTCTGCAAAAAGACCCCAATTTTTTTTCCCTTCTTTGTTAGGAAATGAAAGACACTTCCACACTAATCCTAGTAGAAGAGAAACATAATTTAATCAAGAACATAAATGACACAAGTAATCACATAATACATTGAGATTTTACAATGGAAACTCTTAATCGAAAAAACCAACATTCCTTTGAGTGTTCCGCCCTCTTATTGTCTTATTCAATCAGAATAAAAGGTTACATGTCTAACCTTGGTCGACAACTAAGACACAATCAACATCATACCCTCTTGCATGTGCAAGAAAAACCTTGTAGCCAATTCAGCTTACACATGCATGACCATCAACCTACGATTTACACATGAATTAACATATTTTTCATTAGCCTTTATGGCCTTACAACACACTTCTTTATAGGCGTTACAACAGGAAAAACATTAAAGATTGGTGCCCAAAAAAAAGTTATAGATCCATGCATATCATTGACTACAAATATCTCAAATCCCGGGATTCTGTTATAGTCGACTCCAAGTCGGGTTTACCAGTCGACCTTCATTCTATCTCTAGTCGGTCGTCTCACACCCACACTTTGACCTCTTGTCAGTTGACTTGTCGTCGATATCTTTGACTTCAAATTTACCTGGTCCACTCACTTGACCTTCGACTTGTTGTCGATCCACCTCGAATTAGACCTACTGTCGATCCACCTCGACCTTCGACCATCAATCAATTCACTTCGACTAGAATTTCGCTGCAAAGAATATAACAACCCAACATTCTCCCACTTGTTGTTTTCTTTACTGAAATAGGAGATCCCTGAACTTTCATTTACAGACCCAGGGAAGCAATGCCCATTGCCTCTGCACCAAGATAACTTCACAACACTCATAGACTTGGTCAACGAGTTTGCTATGTTTTCCAACGTGTCTATTTTCTCCAGTCACACCTTGTTACTTTTCACCATGTCTCTTACAAAATGGTATTGTACATCAATGTGATTAGTCTTTGAATGATAAGTAGGGTTATTTTCTAGAAATATCACGCTTTGACTGTCGCAACTTACCTTCATAGCTCTCTGCTCAAACCCGATTCATGAACACAACCTTTGAATCCATACTACTTCTTTGCTTCCATGAGTGGCCGTCGTGTATTCATCTTCTGTTGTTGACAAGGCTACAACCGCTTGTCACTTAATCATCCAACTTATTGCTCCACCGAAAATCTTGAAGACATATCTGTTGGTTGACCTCCGTCAATCCATATCTCCAGCCCAGTCAACGTCGACAAACCCATGTACATCTAATTTACCACTATCACCTCCAAGTTTTCCTTGGTAGCATATGTTAGAATGTTGTGCTCCTTTAACCATAGACAATATCACAATATTGTCACCCAACCATAGGCATGCAACCACCCTCGAGCACCGCAACCTATGACAGATAGAATGATTTCGGAAGAAACACTAGACCCAAAGGATAACCAAGAGAGAGAGAGAGCACACCTTTCTCCAAAGGTAGCGCACCAAGAAGAAAGTCCCAAACCATAGACCAAGACCAATACTCAGTTGCAGTTGTTGCAGCTGCCCTCTTCCTCTAGACTTGCACACCACTTTCTTGAGTGTGAGTGTGTTACCAAATGAGCTCAAGCGCCTTCTATTTATACTAATATGGTCAGGTGAACAAGTGTCTCTTCAAGCATGGACGACCTGTCCTTTTCTACAAATAATACTTTAATATTACTTATTCTCCTAAGCCGACTTGTCTTCCAGAGTTTTCATACATGTGTTTAGGTTTTCTCTTGCTTCTGGAATATTCTATTCTAGTCAAAGGTTTATCCATGGAGGTTAATACCTCCAACAACTACTAAAACATCAACACTCCCTCTTAGCTAGGAAAGTATTTAACCATGATGTTCTCTTATGGTATTCATATCCTTGCTTGCTATGCCATGATCCTCTCGTCATGATTATTCAAACCATTCTACTGGTAGCATGACTACGTCTAACATGGCTACACCCATGTGGACCTGTCAATCTCATCTGGGGGCCAAAACTCGCTAGAGAACACTAGAACTACATCTTGTAGTTTGTGTCACCATCATCGTCATGGCATACACCCGCATTACATGCTCACCCATGGCTACACCCATGTCATGATTATCATCATTACTATCGTCATTATCCATCCATCTTACATGGCATGCGCAAGGCTTACAATTGCAGACCAGTAGCATCACCATGGCTACACATGCTATCTCATGATCATCCAGATCATATTACGAGCAACACCATCACAACAATATAGGTTCTTGACTATGCCACTAGCATACCAAACTGTCTCACCAGTGTAACAACAACTCGATATACCAGACCATCTCACTGGAGTAGCCTACAACTCAGCATAAATCCTACAACTCGGTGTGAAGCCTACAACTCAACACAAAGGCTTACAACTTGACACTAGGCCTACAACTCAACACAAAGGCCTACAACTCAACTCGAAGGCCTACAAGATCCTTCTTTTCAAATTCTTCCATCAACTCCCTTAAACTGAGAGAATCCTAGAACCACACTTCTGTCTGCTGCATGTTCCTATGCATCCTGCAAAGTGTCACAAAACCTTGCTTCTTCCTGATCATTGACTCCCTATGAAGTTTGACTCCCTCTTAGTCCTTTCAAGTCTTTGTTTTCTGTGGTAACCTTCTTGGAATACGTAGGATAACCTTCCTGAAACAGAAACAACAAGAGCAAAAGTATTTCCAATATAATAACATTTTATATAAGAACGTATCAATTTCATGGTAATTCATTATAGCATTACCAAGGTATCCTTCCTGAGAACAAGAACAAGAAATATCTTCTAGAAGAGATGTTAGTTCATATTGCAATTAAGTACAATAAGCATTTATATTAATAGTACATGCTACTAAGTATTCATTTGTTCCTAGCATTATTAAAATATAAAGGATTGCAATACTTAAGAAACAATAAAAATATCAAACTTGATATTCAAACTTGGAGTTTGGCTATTTTTCTGCTTGAGTTTCTTTTCTTCTGAGACAAGTATTCTTTCCAACCTGGAGAGTGTGTTGTTCCTCTGAATGCATTAGATCTGATATCTTTCTGGCTGTACGATTGCTTCTTAGACAAAGATCCCTTCTCTTTACAGAGATTCAGATTTGCAGTAGCTTCTTTTTATTGTTTCTCCTACTCCACATTCATGTGCTTGGAAGATCCTAAAATCAAACTCTTCATCCTTTGACGCCTGCTCTTCAATCTGTGGTTTCATAATTTTCCCCTTTGTTCTTTGCAAGGATGGTGCCAATCCTTGTCTTCCATGCTCTACCAAGAGACCATCCTTTTGTTGTGCCGCTTTGATTTTATGGAGGAAATCATGACAGTCTTTGACTTTGACCTTGACCAGTCAAACTTTGACTTTGATCAGTCAAACTTTGACTTTGTCCAGTCAAACTTTGACTTTGACCAATCAAATGTTGAATAAAAACATTCAACTTTGATGTTTTTGATGGTTGAGGGAACCAGGAGATGCACTGGGTTAGGGTGCACTGGGATAACAAAAAATTAGTCCCAATACTTCAAAGAAACTTTCACTGCAACTGGTACTGCAACTAGCACGAAGGAACTGGAACTGCAACTGCAATTGTGCTACAATGATCTTGAAAAAGAGCTGCGGACCTACCTTCCAGAGGTTAGATTGTTCTGAAGGTGGTGTGGGCCCATAATCTGTCAGAATGTTGTGCTTGTTTAACCATAGACAATATCACAATATTGTCACCCAACCATAGGCATGCAACCACCCCCGAGCACCACAACCTTTGATAGATAGAATGATTTTGGAAGTAACACTAGACCCAAAGGATAACCAAGAGAGAGAGAGCACACATTTATCCAAAGGTAGCACACCAAGCAGAAAGTCCCAAACCACAGACCAAGACCAATACCTAGCTACAGTTGTTGTAGCTGCACTCTTCCTCTAGACTTGCGCACCACTTTATTGAGTGTGAGTGTGTTACCAAATGAGCTCAAGCACCTTCTATTTATACTAATATGGCCAAGTGAACATGTGTCTCTTCAAGCAAGTCCGACCTGTCCTTTTCTGCATATAATACTTCAATATTACTTATTCTTTTAAGTCGACTTGTATTCCAGGGTTTTCACACATCTCTTTAGGTTTTCTCTTGCTTCCAGAATATTCTAGTCTAGTCAAAGTTTTATCCATGGAGGTTAACACCTCCCACAACTACCAAAACATCAAAAATATATATCATATTCCTTCCTGCCATACAAATACATGGATACTCTCTTGACAGTTGTCCAATGCTCCTTTCTAGGTGTCGACATGTACTTGCTCAACACTCCCACTACATGTGCAATGTCTGGTCGAGTGTAGACCATCGCATACATTAGACTACCAATCGCACTTGCATAGGGAACACATGCCATGTCCTCTATTTCTTCCTATGTCTTTGGACACTGTTCAATAGTAATCCTTGCTCCCACAGGAATTGACACCTTCACCGGTTTGTAATATTGCATGTTGAACCATTTCATAATTGTTTCAATATACTTCGTCTGATTCAACCAGATCTTTCTAACGCCTCAATCTCTCTTAATCTCCATTCCCATAATGAAGTTAGTTGCACCGATATCCTTCATGTCGAACTTGGAGGATAACTTCTTCTTCACCTCCTTTATTGCGTCCATGTTGTTTCCAATCAACAACATGTCATCGACATACATAGCTACATATATGAAACACCCACCTTCTTCCTTGAAATATACACAATGATCAACTTTTCTTCTCACAAATCCCAAACTAAGGATGTATGTGTCAAACTTTTGGTACCACATCCTTGGAGATTTCTTTAGACCATAAAGGGATCTTTTGAGTTTTCACACCAACTCTTGCTTGCCCTTTACTATGAATCCTTCAGGTTGTTTCATGTACATTTTCTTCTTCCAGGTCCCCATGTAGGTGTTGGGTATGTGTTATATTCTTTGCACGAGTAGTACTTGGCCAACACTTCCACTACATGTGCTTGCTCAACACTCCCACTACATGTGCAATGTGTTATATTCTTTGCACTGGGACGACATATTTCTGGGACAACATATTACCGGGACGACATATTTCCGGGACGACATATTACCGGGACGACATATTTCCGGGACCACATGATATTTAGGTGGTTTTTTGGCACATGGTTTTTTGCCGATGGTTTTCTATTTCCGGTTCAGGAATTAGGGTTTTGAACTAATCCAGGTCATTGGGTTAGGGTTTTGGATGCCACTGGCTCCTATATGTATATTGTATTGTAAACAATGTAACACAATGTATGAATATAATATATGCTGGTTTTCTCGGTTTGGGTTTCCAGGGGAAAAATCTCTGTGTAATGTTTGCATTTGCCATTGTATCTTTTCTATTCTTTTCTGAATATCT
>JASDQU010337181.1:0-10250 GCA_032191745.1 Picea mariana | reverse complement strand
AAAATAGAGAAGAGTGTCATCTAAGCAAACATGATGAAAGCTGGTTATGGCATAGGAGACTTGGACATATAAACTTTGACCACTTAATCAAACTCAAAAATCTCGAGGCAGTAAAAGATCTTTCGAGAATATCAAAGCCCGAAGATTCAATGTTTAAACCCTGCCAAGTAGGAAAGCTAACCAGGACATAGTTTAAGTCCAAGATCTTTACTTCAACAGAGAAACCACTCCAACTAGTTCATATGGATTTATGTGGACCATCAAGATAGGAAGGCATAGGGAAAGAAAACTACTTCATGCTGATTATTGATGATGACTCTAGACTTACTTAGGTTTCCTTTCTCAAGGAAAAAGTTGAAGCTTTTGAGAAGTTTAAAATATTTAAGGCTTTAACTGAGACTCAAATAGGCAAGAGGTTAAAGGCAGTAAGATCAGACCGAGGAGGAGATTTTATGTCAAGTGACTTCAAGGAATTCTATGATAAGCATGGGATCAAGAGAGAATACACCATCCCAAGAACTCCACAACAAAATGGAGTAGTTGAGAGGCAAAACAGAACAGTGCAGGAAATTTTGCGCCCGTAGCAAGATTAGAAGCTATTAGAATGTTTCTTGCCTATGCTTGTCATAAAATGTTTAAAGTCTATCAAATGGATGTCAAGTCATCCTTTCTAAATGGAGATTTAAGTGAAGAATTCTATATGGAACAACCAGAGGGTTTCAAACTGTCTGATAATCTCGACTTAGTATGCAAGTTGAAGAAAGATTTATATGGGTTAAAACGAGCCCCTTGAGCCTGGTATCACAGATTGGATACATATCTCAAAGACAAAGGGTTCAAGAGAGGAACAATTGATAACAATTTGTATATCAAAATAGAGGATAATGATCTACTCATCGTATTTGTCTATGTAGATGACATCATCTTCGGATGTAATAAGGATTCGTTGGTACAATGGTTTTCTTCTACCATGGAGTCTGAGTTTGAAATGTCTATGATAGGTGAACTGCCATTTTTTATTGGTCTGCAAATTACTCAGAGGTCTGAAGGGATGTTCATTTCTCAAGAAAAATATCCAAGAGAAATGTTGAAAAGATTTGAAATGGAAGACTCTAAACCTGTGGGCACACCTATGGTTACGGGATGCAAATTAAGTAAGGATGATGACTCACCTGATGTTGATCAAAGTTCATATAGAATGTTGATCAAATTTCATATAGATCAATGATCGATAGACTGTTGTACATCACAACATCTCACCTAGACATAATGCATGATGTTGGAATGTTAGGAAGATATCAGTCTTCACCTAAACAGAGTCATTTGCTAGCTGTCAAAAGGATATTCAGGTATTTGAAAGAAACAATGAATTATGGTCTATGGTATCCTAGAAATCATAATTTTCAGTTAACTTCTTATTCAGATGCAGATTGGACAAACTGTGTTGATGAGAGAAAAAGCACCAGTGGAGGGGCATTCTTCCTGGGTGACTCATTAGTATCATGGCTTAGTACAAAGCAAGGTTCCATTTCTTTATCAACTATAGAGGCAGAGTACATTGTTGCTTCTACCTGTTGCACTCAGATATTATGGATGATTTAGACACTTGCAGACTTGGAGGTAAAATGTGTTGCACTGATCCCAATCCATTGTGATAACACTAGCTCCATCAGTGTGTCCAAGAATCCTGTATTCCACTCCAAGACCAAGCATATTCCTATAAAATACCATTTTCTAAGAGAGCAGGTCACCAATCAGATTGTTCAGGTCCATTACATTCTGACCACAGAACAAATTGCAGACATCTTTGCTAAACCCCTAGATAAGACACCATTTGAATATCTCCGACAGAAGTTGGGTGTCATCCCATCTCACTTCTAAGAAAGTCCATCCTGTTAGAGGGAGTTTGTATTGGTTGAACATCTGATACCTCCTAAACATACTGCAACAGCTCAAGGGGAGTGTGTTTTCTTTGACATTGATGTCAAAGGGGGAGAAAAGGAGTGGTCTAGACCCGATGCTACAGTTGGAGGTCCAAACAGATGAGTGCAGCCATTCAGGGTTTTCATCAATGCCATAGGGGGAGATTGTTGGCATGTTTACAAGAAGAGCGTGCTTGTCATTGATGGCAATAATAGCAACAATGATGACAAATAGGCAGACAAGGAAGATCAATAGACATGCAGGCAAGGAAGAACAACAACGATTGAAAGGAAAGATCGAAGCGTTGATTAGACTCCATTTTGGAGTTTCGGCTACCGGGATTTCACATACCGAGAGTTAGAGATGTCAAGAACTCTTACTACAGGAGTCCTGAAGTCGCGAAACCCGAAGTCGCGAAATGTGAAATCGTGAAATGTCAAAGACTGCATACCGGAGGTTTGGATACCAGGAGTTGGAAACGAAGGACTCTCACGACAAGAATCCTGAAGTTGTGAAGCATGAAAAGATGAAAAGTTGAGCTGATTCCATTTTAGAGTTTCGCAGACCGGGAGGTGGAGTTGTCAAGAAATCTCACGTCAAGAATGACGAGATCGTGATGTGTGAAATCATGAAGAGATCTGGACCGTCGAATAATCTAGAGTGTGGACCATTGATCTGACTCCATTTCAGAGCTTCAGATATTGGGAGTTGGAAGAGTCAAGTGACGAGACTCTTCATCACAAGAGTCCCAAAGCGGGGAAATGTGAAATGCCAAAATCCTGAATCAGGAACAAGGAAGGCCCGTGAAGTGTCGAATTCATGACAAGATCTGGACCATTGGGTCCATAGGACACGTGACGACAGATCGTCATTTTTCTGACTGCAAAGTCAAAGGAACGTGGTTCCCTAACATCTCGAACTCGCAACAGGAATTCGCGACATGTGAAATCACGAAAGGCTGAAGTGAGAAATGACGAAATGATCAGAGCTAGTGAAACCAAGCTCCATTTCGGAGCTTCAGATATCGGGACATGGAGCCTCAAGAACTCATCGCCACATGAATGCTGAAGTGTTTAAAATCGAAATCGCAAAAGCACTATATGGATAAGCGCTCGGTCACCTCTCATAGTCACATGGTTGAAGAGCTGTAGAGAAAAGCTTGAAACGGAAAGCTCCTTTTTTGGATTTTTGGAGATCATGACTTGGAGAGTCGAGATGCCACACAATAGGATTGTTGAAATGATGAAATGCAAAACATGTTGTGGCTCAGCCTGTGGTCACATCGGCAGAAGATGGAGGAAGGAGATAGTGCAAAAAAGCTCCATTTTAGAGTTTCAGGGATCAAGACATGGAGAGTAACAAAATATTTATCACGAGGATCCCGAAATGCCAAAGTGTGAAATGGCGAAATGAACCAATGAAGTCAATTCAATGGTGCAGATGAATTTGAATAAGATCGGAGGGCTACTTTTGCACTTCATAGTGTAACTGCTAGAAACAAATGATGGTTTCTGCCAGAGGATGAGCTCATCTATGACAGAGAAGATGAAGAGTCTCAACTTCCAGAGAAGCTGAGAAATCTCGATATAACACCCAGTGATGATGGATGCACGGGTGAAACCGCTAGAGAAGCTGAAGAGTTACCATGATGATCAGGTAGAGCACTCACAATGGGAAAAAGATGAAGAACATAGAGAGACAACGTGGCACATAGGAGAAGGGATAGTTGTGGAAGAGTGAAGTGGATAAAACACCCCGATGTGGAGGAAATTGGGGCGTGGAGAGGATGGAAGAGGAGAAGCAGATTACATGCACAAGGCACACATAGACTATGAGAATGTTGAACAAAGAAGAAATGAAAGTTGTTGTTGGGTGTGATTGAGGGCTGAAGAAGGAGGTAGAGCACAACAACAGAAATGTACAGAAGAGGAATGGTGCATTGAAGGGACATGGCGCAAAGAGCATAAGAGGAAATAGAACAGAAAGCGCAAGGAGTGTGTAGAAGACACTGATGCAGACAGAGCAGCGCAGTGTAGCAGAATAGTGATGAGACCAGTAAGCCATTGAAGAACTTTATATCACTGTAATAAGTCATAATAGCAAATATTTATATTTCATGGTGGTAGGGAGGTGCTAGGGAGGATCGTTGTCCTCAGAGGTTCAAGTGGGTGCTTGAACAAAGGGAGTTGTAGCTTCCATATGGTTGCAGCCAGAGAAACCAGGGTGGCAAGGTGGTGCAAGGGAGAATTGTTGTTCTCTGTTATACAGGTTGGTGCCTATGTGACTGGGAGTTGGTGCTTCCTTCTAGTGGGTGCTAGAGAAACCATGGAGTTGGTGCTTCCTTCTAGTTGGTGCTAGAGAATCCAAAGAGTTGGTGCTCTCAGCAAGTAGCAGTTTGCAAAACAAAGGTTGTAGCCTCATTATGAGTTGGTGCTCATATGTTTGATAATGTAAAGAATGTACAGATTACTTATCATATAAAGAAGAATAGGTTTTTACCCTTTATGGGTTTCCTTAGGAAATATCTGTCTTTGTGTATCTCATAAGTGTGAATGATGTTGAATGGTCTATTTCTTACTTCCCTGCATTATTTTGATTGTCATTGAGTGATCTAGAAAGAGTTTAAAATAAGTACTATTGTTTAAGCAAGGTTACAACTGATTCACCCCCCCCCCCTCTCAGTTGTCAAACAGTTTCTAGCTCGCAGTCAGTCACTAGGTCGGTACAGTCAATAGTCAAGTTGATCGTAATGAGTAGGATAACAAAGTCCAAATCCTTTCAATGGTACCATAGGCAAATGTTCTAGAAGACAACTGAGGATCCCGAACAGATTCTAGGTCCACAAATCTCCATAGTCAAATGCGGTCAACAAATATTCCAATAATGACCCTCAATTAATGATCCCCACTACACTTGGTCCAGATTTGGAGGGGCTATCTCCTCTACCTTTCCTCAAGCGACCTTGTTTTTAGCCCTTGTGTTAGAAGGGGGTATTGGATAAATTTTATGAAACTAGACTTTAACACTCCCTAACTTAGACTCTTAAGTTTGTTAACTGTCCTTGGAGAGTTTCCTCTCCACACCTAATCCAAGGCCCTAAAGCCTATTCTAGTTGGTGTACCCTGTAAATCAAAAAGTCTAATGTGTTAATTTTAGTGGTTTGATTACTTAGGGGTGTGGTAGTGAAAATGATTTTGTTTAAGAATGTTGCAAAATTGAAACTTATAACAACAATGGAAAATAAAACTATACACTAATCCTTCAAATTAAAAGAGTTTCAAGGAAGAAAAAGCACGAACAATCCTTCAAACCTAAAGATGCAATGTTTTATCCTTTCAATGGAAAATGCACAATGCAACTTTCAAGTGGAACAAAAGACAAAATCAAAGGATTTTCTTTCTTATTTTTCTTTTGAAATTATTTCAAGATGAGAACAAAACAAAACCCTATGCTAATTTATTTTTATTTTTCAAATGACAATCCAAATAAAGAAAGAGACCTAACTAGCATAAAAAAATAGGTTTTCATTTTTTATTTTCTTTCAATCAAAGCAAAACTAACAAAAGATGCTAAAAGAAACTGCAGAATAAGCCAAGCTAAAAATAAGCTAAAAAATCTATACAAGAGGTTTATTTATTTATTTCATAAACAATATGAGCCTTCAACCTAACCAAATCACAACCAATAGAGGCCTCTAGAACTCAGGAAGACCTAAGGAGCCAAAGGTTTCCTGAAACAAAAGAAAATCTTTTGAAAAAACTTTTCAAAGTGGTAGGCACACGTACTGTGCACAGTCAACCTACATATGTACACGGGTTGTGAATAAATCAGAACACGTATATAAATGGGTTGGGTATAGAACATAGAGCGTACACTACTAAAAATTATAAAAAAAAAACCAGAAAGATTCAGACATACCACCTAGATTAGGGAAGTTGGTAAGCACTTGGAAGGTGACCGGCATCCCAAACAGACTCAGAAAACTCAACAAAAAGACAACAAATCAAGCCAAACAAATATCTCCTAACAAAACCTTAGAGAAACTCCCTAGTTGAGTCGCCATTTCTGTTATGGGGAAAACCCCCCCTAAACCGGATCTAAGGAATAGGCAGAGCGATAACCCCCTAAAATACCAACTTATCTCTAATCTACCCCAAAACAATCTAGACTAAGTGATAAGAGAGAGGGAAGAGAAGGTTAATAAGAGCACCTTGAATCCTTTTGGTTGATGTATACCTCTTCCACTTGTTGTTTCCTCTTAGATCACAGATATCCTCCCAAAGTTGACCTGCAAACAAACCAAGAACACAACATAATAACACATACAATCTCTAGTAATCACTTAAAATCCTAAATATAGATGTAAATGATCAAATAGATAATAACATATACACATAAAGTTTTGGGACAAAGATAATCTCTTTTATTCATAAACAATATGAAAGGTTACAACCTTTGCTTGCTGACACTGCTCCATGAACCAAGTCCTGGCTCCTCTGTCATGACCCCAAGTGCACCAATCCCACATAAAATTCTCACAACCAACATGCCAACATTGGAAGAAGGAAGGGTTGCATAGGGAGAATGGATGGAAGGGAAAGATGAGGATAAGACTCAGAGCAAGATGCAAAACTTGGGAAATGATAGGGAGAAGATTTTGGTAGAGTTTCCTTGTCTTCTTTTTCATTTATTCAAATCATCCCCCTATACCCCTTTTTATATCAGAAAAAGATGGTTATTTGGTTTGGGGAAGGGATACAAGGGGTAAAATACGTGCAATTTTATATTTTTTTCATTTTGTCGGAGTAAATGTGAGCTGAATAGCATGCAACACAAGCATGTGCATGAGTGGATTAACATTCAACATGTGTATGTACATTGGCTAATAGTGCAACAGGGTGCGTACATTATCCAAAAAATTGTTTTTTGAAGGAAACCTTAGCATTATGAGTGGAAAACGATGCAAATGGATGGGAAAATGTCTTGGATGCATAGATGTGGAATTTTTGGACTATAAGATTGTATTTGGACAAGTACCATGTGACCACGCTACCCATAATCGTCTAACACATTGTTCTTCATAATTGACCACTAGTTTAGAAATTGCATTATGCCTCATTGAGCGAAATGCTAGTTTTGGAGATACCCCAACAAACCATTCTCTAGGAAACAAAATCACGGGGGAGGGGGTACCTCTAGTTGTAATTCGGTTCCCTGATTACAATACCTCTGATGATTCATCCATCCAAGGCCCAATTGTAATTTTATGGCAATTTACAACTTTCCTCCTCAAGCCATTGAGGGACATATTGAAAATTTGGTCTTGGGGAATAAGATACAAACTAAGGAGAATAATTGTGTTATGCAATCTCCTGCAAGTGTTTTCATTCAAGGCACATGTAACCACACTACCCACAGACCCCCAACATAGTGTTCTTCAAAATCAATCCCTAGTTCATAAATTGCACCGTGCCCCACTAACCAAGACCATAGTTCTGGAGATCCTCCAACAAACATTTTTTGGGGAAAAGGAATCACAAGGGATGGGTACCTATATATGTAATATGGTATCATTATTCCAACACAACTGATGGTTTTTCCAACAGAGTCCCAGTTAGAGTTTTATGGCGAGTTGCAACTCACCTTCTCAATCCATTTAGGGACATATTTAAAATTAGGTCATAGGGCATAAAATCCAAAATAAGCATAATAATTGAGTTATGTAAGCTCCATCAAGTGTGTTTTTCCAAGGACAACATGACCATGCTACTCACACTCACTTGAAACAATGTTCTTGAAAATCGACCCCTAGTTTAGAAATTGCACTATGCTTGACTAAGCAAAATCCTAGTTCTAGAGATCCTCCAAAAAAAACTTTCTAGGAAACATAATCACATGGTAGGGGCACTTCCATCTCTAATATAGTGTCAGGAGTCCAATGCAATTAACATTTCTTCCATCAGAGGCTAGGTTAGATTTGTATAGCTAGTTGCAACTTGCATGCTCAAGCCATTCAAGGACATATTGAAAATTTGGTCCGACAACATAAAATGAAAAATGACCGGCATAAATGAGTTTTGTAAGATTTTTCAAGTGTGTTTGGCCAAGGAACATGTCACCACATTACCTAGAATCGCTCGATACAGTATTCTTGAAAATCGATCGTTGGTTCAGAAATTATATTGTGCCTCACTAAGAAAAAACCCTAGTTTCATAGATCCTCCAACAACCCATTTTTTGGGAAACGTAATCAAAAGGGAGGGGTACCTCTATTTGTAATTTGATGTCCTGATTCCAACATAGCTTACGATTCATCCATCTGAGGCCTAGTTAAATTTTTATGGCGAGTTCCAACTTTCCTTCTCAATACATTCAGGGAAATATTGACAATTTGGTCCGATGACATAAAATTCAAAATGAGCAGCATAAATGAGTTTTGTAATCTCTTGCAAGTGATTTTGGCCAAGTCCCATGTTACAACGCTACCAAAAATATCTTGACATAGTGTTCTCCAAAGTTGACCCATAGTTTAGAAATTGCACTATGCTTCCCGAAGCGGAACCCTACTTCTAGATATCATCTAACAAACCATTTTACGAGAAATGAAATCATAGGAGAGGGGTACCCCTAGCTGTAATATAGTATTAGGATTCCAACGAAACTAGTGTTCATCCATCAGAGTCTTAGTTAGAATTTTATGGCGAGTTGCATCTCACTTCCTCAAGTCATTCAAGGACATATTGACAATTTGGTTCGAGGGAATAAAATCCAAATTGAGCGGCACAACTAAGTTTCATAACCTCCCACAAGTGTGTTTTTCCAAGGCCCATGTGACCATGATACCCACAATTTCCCAACATAGTGTTCTTAAAAATCGATCCCTATTTCAGAAATTGCACCATGCCTGTCTGAGCAAAACCCTAGCTTTGGAGATCCTACAACAAACCATTTTTCGGGAAATGGAATCACATGGGAGGGATACCCCTAGCTACAATCCAGTGTCAAGAGTCCAATTCAACTGATAGTTAATCCATCCGAAGCATGTTTTCATTGTTATGGTGAGTTGGAACTCGCCTCCTCAAGCCATTCGGGGAAATATTAACAATTTGGTTGAGGGGCATAAAATCTAAACTTAGTGGCATAATTGAGTTCCATAAGCTACTACTACCATAACTAGGAAATTGAGTTAGACAAGCATATACAGTTCCCATTGAAGCACCAAATTCTGACCTTCATGATCGTCCCCTTCACGGTTGAATGGAAGGCCATGAAAATCGAATGATAATGTGGTTATGAGTGTGAATTTTTTTGGTTTTAAATTGTACATAAATTACTTGGATTTTCTTTTCAAATGGTCAAAAAAAGTATTGGAAAAATCTGAATATGAGGTATATTTTCTATATTTGATTCTTAGATATGATACAATATGTAATATGTTTTTGTTGTAACTTGTAAAGACTTAGGTCTAAGTGATTTGGAAGTTGGTTGTCATTGATGAATTCAGAAAGTTTTCTATCAGGATTTCAAAGGATAAGAAGACTACAAGATGTCCTTGTAAAAAATGTTGCATTGTTGCAATAATAACAATGTTTAAGGAAGTACAAGACCACTTGATGATTCATGGAAGAATGATTTCATATGAATTTTGTTTTTTCCATGGAGAGAGGGATTCTATAAATCATGTATAATCATAATATATAATTTAATCATAGTACCATTTCCCTGTAGATAATATTAATCCAATATTTTGATTTACAAACAAGTACTATATTATACATAAAATATGATTTGTTTTTATAATCTCATCCAAACATCTATATTTGACAACAACAATAAATTCTATGAAAATGAGATGTGTGCAAATGAGTTGTGTGGATTACCTTGAGAAATTTCATGTTTACTAGTATGCAAATCTAGTGAAAGTGCTTACAATATTAAGTATACAATGTTGTCTGAGGGTCAAATATATATATAAAAAAAAAAGACACATTTTTCACTTTATAAAAAACTTCTATATGGGAAATATTAATGTTTCCAATGTTATTTTTCTTTAGATTGTATTTTTTGATATCCCAATGATAGGGTCATGAACATTGTCAAACATCAGAATGATAATTGTGTTGATTATTTTGTGGCATTGCTTACCGATGATATTGAAGTTCATGAGAATGCCAATGATGATGATGAAACCATGGTTGATGATATGGTTCAAATGGTGAATGATATTTATCAGTGTTTTAATGAAAATCGAGATGAGACTTGTGAAATTGGCCAAAAAAAACATCGACAATGAAGGAAATGATTGATATTAGTCAATATCATAAGTT
>JASDQU010337179.1:0-12583 GCA_032191745.1 Picea mariana | reverse complement strand
ACAAACTTGGGTCCATTACCCAAACCTGGGGTCTCCAACTTCTCATGGCCATAACTCTCTAATCGTGAGGAATTATGTGACGTTCCACATACCACCGGAAATGACATCACAAGCACTATCCATCTAGGATATTTTTCCTGACAAATTTACTTTCCTTCATCTCATTATTCGATAATTAAGTATGGGTTCTCTTACTCCACAAAGCGTCTTCCCGTGAGGGCTTTCACCATAAGGGGACCACTTTGGAGTTCATCCATATTTACTTCTTATCAACCATGAAAAAAAAATAATGAGTCATATTTACATCAAACAATATTGGGTCCATTACCTAAACCTTTGTGCTACAGGGCTTTCTTCAAGGGTTGACATCAATGACAACCAACCTTAATCAACAGAAGGGACCGACGGTAATGACTGGGTGAAGAGGGGCTGCATGCGAGTGCATTTTTTGAGTGAGCACTTGGTAATGGTGACACTTCTTAACCACTTTAATACAATATTTAAATATAGTAGGCCATAAATAACTGGCTCATAAAAAAATTTGGGTTGTTGCAAGCCTGGATAGGTGACCACCACAAGCCCCACTATGGCAATCATTTAATACTGAATTGGTTTCTCCATGAGTTAAACAAAAACACAAGATATTTTCTATTCCTAGGTGATACAAAGTGTCACCAATGACAATATAATTCTTAGCTTGGTACCTTACATGTCGTTGGTCAACTCACGAAAGATGCGAAGGGAAATTCAAAGTTTGAATATAGAGAACAATGTCTCCATAAAAGGGTTCGGACGATGAGACAAGAAAAATGTGTTCGTCCACAAATGAATTGACATGGATAATGTCCTCATCTAATCATGGAAAGTTGGATATTAACTCTGCGAAGACTAGTGATTTCTTGGATTTCGCAGAAACGAAATCGTGATCAAACTCTTGTAAAATGACAATCCATTTATTATAATTCCCCCCTATGATATGCCTGGTAAGGCCGCATTGAAATGGATGGACATCGGAAACCACAGTAGTCTTTCAAAGTAATATATAATTATTCAAACGTTGGACTGCGTGAACGACAACCAATGTGAGAATAATTGAGCTCAGGACCGAATAGGTTTTGAATAAGATAGTAGATGATGTGTTCATGGAGCTCATCATCCTCCTGAACCAAAACCATACCAATCATTTCCTTGGAAATGGTGATATAAAGCAAGTAATCCCTATTATAGTTAGGATATTTCAGCAAAGGTGTCGATACCAAGGATTTTTTCAAAGCATTGAAGGACTCCTAGGCTCGCTCATCCTAAATAAAAGGGGTGTCCTTCCTCAAAAGACACATGAAACCCTTAGTGATATTGGCATATTTTACTATAAACTAACATAGAAAGTTAGATTTCCCCTATAAACCTTGTTTCTAATAGTGTGCAGGAGAGGAAATCGAAGTATTGCCTCAACCTTTAACAGATCTACCATGATCCCGGTCTCGGAAACTAGAAATCCCTAAAGATGACCATACCTAACGCAAAAGATACACTTATGAGGGTTCAACTGGATTCTATAGTAATGACATCTTTCAAAAACAAGTCAAAGGTGCATAGTGTGATCTGTTCTCTTACAAGAGTGAGAATCAAGATCGTCCAGGTAAGCTTCGACTATATTCTTATGATCGTGAAAAGTGAAGGTCATGGCACGTTGGAAGGTTGCTCCAGATTTTTTAAGGCCGAAAGGCATTTTTCAGTAGGTGAAAGTACCCCAAGGACAAATAAATTTTGTCTTGTGTTGATCCTCGTGTTTAATTTTAATTTGGTTATACCCTGAAAATCTATCCATAAAAGAAAATACGTCTCTTCCTACAGACTCGTCGAGAATTTGGTTGATGAAAGGTGTCAGGAAGTTGTATTTAGGACAAGCCTTGTTCAGGCAATGAAATTCCATACATACATGGATATTTCCTTTCTTCTTATTCACGGGAACATGATTGGATACCCATTCAGTGAAGGGAACTGGGTAGATGAAGCCGGCATTAAGTAGCTTCTCCACCTTTGCCTTAATAGCAAAGGCCTTCGGGGGATTGACATCTCTGAGACATTGTTGAACAGGTTTCGCATATGGATAAGTTCTAATATCATGATCCACAATACGAGGGTTGATTCCTGGAATATCTTCATATGAACAAGAAAATACATCTCGGAATTCCTTGAAGAGCTCGGTGTAGATCAAGATTTATTCTAGCAAACAATCTGCGCCGATATTTACGTTTTCAATCTTGCCAGGGGTACGAGAGATATCGACCCTAACGGTAGGATAAATACTCTCCATATTTCCCTCGGCATAAATGTCATACGTATCAAGTGGAACTACGGTGTGACCGACTATCTCACTCAAAGTAGATTGAAAGTCATATTGTTTGATTCTTTCAAGCTCTGGGAGAAAATAAGAGCGATGACTCATATCATCCCAAGGTTTTTCGAAACCATTCATGGCTTCGATGATAGATTTGTCCGAAGGAAAATTCTCATCTAGGAAATCATGTGAAAAAGACAATGAAGTGGCCCACACGGGCCTAAGAACGAGATCCTCCTCGTCCGTTGACGAGGTAATAGGATCAGGATCGACGAAACAGTCAAGAACAACTTGATACACAATCTTCGTTACCAATAGTGGAATGTCCATTCTAGCATGCAACTAACCCTCACAAGATGAAGTCGAGGAAGATAGGTTCCATGGATCACTAAAATAGGAAGTGTAGAAAGGAATGGACCTCCCTATTGAAACGGGCCTACTGGACATGATTTAGACATGGTGACTTGATGTCGTGAAGTTGAAGGTACCCATAAGGGAAGAATACATTCTGACACCGATTTTCTCAGTCGTCGACTGATAATTTTCGATCACATGGATCGATGATCCAATAGATTCATTAGGAATAGAGTACAAAAAGGATATTTGTTCGATCGTCAGTGAAAATACCATAGGTCTAATTTCATCCTAGTAACAAGTTATAATCAAGAGGTGCATCAACTACCTCGACCTACACCTCTACCATCTTCCCACCTAACTAGACCAGTAAGAAAAGAAGAATATTGTGAGGTCGGAAGGAATGACCATCAAAAGCAGTCAACATGTTCGATGACTTAGAAAGAGTCAGAAAACCAAAAGCTTTCCAGCATATTAGGGACATCAGACATGTAGCAGTGCCTTCATCAACAAATGCACATTTGATGGTATACTTTGAGTACTCCATGTGGATTTGGATTGCCACATGGTAAGGCAAGCAAGGCTTCACATCTGTGACATCAAACTTGATAACGTTTGAGACACTAGGTTTTAGAGCTCCTAACACAAATAGTAAGGCATTCCTCAATGAAGGACACATCTGGAGTACCTCCAAAGCTGACATCTCACAAGGGGTTTGACCCAAGTCCGTAACAATATATTAGTTATGGGCGGCTCTAGCATTTGGATTGTGGGTAGAGATATTGAGTACTCCTTTCGAAAGATGAGGCGGTGGCTCTAGTTTTTAAATTTGTAAATTCGTCTCTAGAGGAGGAGGATATTTTAGACTAGGAATATCTTGTGAAGATCTATAATCTCAAGATCAAGTGGCTACATTAACTTTCGCATCGATCATATTGATACACAAACAGTCGTCGTCTTGCAACTACAGGGTTTTATTCCCACCAGCCTCATTTTCAATGTTTGAGGAACTCCAGGCCATGTGTTGGTTATGTGGGAAAGGATTCGTCAGCACGACGAGCGGTAGAGATAATAGACTCGCAGTGTCCACAAGTTTGGGCATAAATGAGTAAGGTGGTTGTCTGTACAAAGATTACAAGAAAATTTCACCTTACGTCTTTCTCATTTGCCCTCTCCAACATTATTATTTGTCCTCTCATTATTACCATTGTCCTTGGGTTTATTACAATTTTTCCCACCCTTACGATTATTACATCCTTTCTTCTTATTCCTACCTGGTTTCTGGTTACCATTTGGGTTGGACAACGATTGCACAGACTATACATCCACCGACTGAGTGGGGTTGGAAGACATAGACAAAATTTCCCCTCCTACAGACTGGTTTAGAGACAACTCTTTCAAATGGATTTTCACTAAGTCTATGTACTTTACATTAGTTGAGCCTACAATGCCATCGGCATGAGGTCCACGATTTTTTCTAGGGTCGTAAGTTGACCGTGGTGCATCCGGAAGAATGTGGTATAACATTCTGGACTAAGCATATATAAGATCTAGTTGCTGGTCTTTAAAGATCACTTCTTCCTCAGTGGTAACCCGGGCAGTAGAAACATCATTTGAGATGGGAGGGTGCAAAGATTTAAGGAACCATTCTAAAAGAAAGGTCAGGGAAATGGATGTCTTAATCAACCTCTTTCGTCTACGCCACTCTTGGATATGATCTAATATGTGAGTGGCGGTGTCATGGCGTAAATTCGACATAAGTTCTATGCCAACATCATAACGAACCAACAATCGGAAGTTGTTAAGGAAGAAAAATACCAGTTGGTTAAAGGTCCTATATGCCCCCATAGGTAGCTCAATATACCATTTTGCAGCAACCCCAATGAGGGTGCGTTGAAACAATCTTAACCAAATAGAATCGTCATTAAGGGAATTTGAGGAGCACCATAGGTGAAAGGTAGTAATATGATCATCAGGATCCTCACCATTCTTTCCTTCAAATTTTGAGATGTCTGAAGGAATATTGGTGGGGATGGGGGGCCATGTATGATCATTACTCACAGGGTCATTCATCAACTTAGACAAGTCTGGAAGATTAAGCATGACCAGGAAAAGGAGATAGGGTTGTGGTATCTGGCCCCAAGATCCCAGGAAAGATTGTGTTTGAGGAAATGTAGCCCATCCAGGGTTTCGGTAAGCACCATGGCCCTATTCAGGATTTTAAGGCCCTCCTCTGGGATGATTCATAAAAGTTTGTTTGGGCATCATTCCAGTAGGAATGTTTTGATGGGGGTTATAAAAATTGCCCCCAGTTGGATTGGATCCGGGTTGGGGGTTTCCCAAATATTGAAACTGGCCTCCTCTAAGTGTGAATCTGGAGGATATAGGTGGATTCATCATGCCAAATGTATTGGTCAGAATCAACACCGAGGAGGTAGGGGTGTAGGACAGAACTTGAGAAGAATCTTGCCTACTAGGTTGATTGTTCCACCCAAAAGAAAGAGGATTAGACCTGGGGTTAAAAGAAGGAATTCCTCCCATATTAGGAGTCATTTGAGGGATTTGAGAACCACCAAACAAAAATGGAGTATAAGGATGTCTAGTGCCTCCAATTCCAATGCTAACATTAGGGCCAACAGCTGGGATGGAATTTGAAAACTGCGAAGTAAATTTCGGCATATCATAGGAAAAAGGACTAGAGGCCATAGGGATGGACTGAACATTATAGCCCGATGAGTGACCAAGAGACCCAAAAGGGTTCAAGGCAAGATATTGAGCATTCATTATAGGTTGAGCCATAGTAATGATAGGTACCTCCGGCACTACAACCATTGTGGTTGCAGGAGTCAAATGGGTGCCATTAATTATAGTGGGTGTGGGATTCGAAGGGCTCCCATTTTTAAGAAGAATAGGTTCAATACTCATACTTGTAGAATCACAATTCTGAACAGTGGAGGTGTGTGTACCATGCCTAATAACTCTACGCCTTTTAAAAGGAAAAGACTCGAAATCCGGTGGTAACTATAACAAGTGACAAGACCGGCGAGGACGTTGTTCCGACTCCATGATGACTTGAGACTCTAAAGACAAAAAACAAATCCTAAGGCCAACTAGTAATCAAAGAGCACATTAAAAGTCAAACGGCCAAAATGCACACAAACGGGGTAAAGTGGCTGAAAGTGACCTCCCTCCCTAAAGAAGGTATGTCTCACCCAAGAGGGACCTGAGACTCCCTACTAAATATCAGAGGTAATAGAATCAGTTATAAGGGCCCTCATGGGCTTAACAACTGGTCAGTAAGATCCCCAAGAAGAGGTAATCCTCCATAAAGGTCGTGTGTTGTCCAACCCTTATCTAACCCAGGGTACCTACAGAATAACCCCTATAAGTAACCTATGTGGCACCTAATTCAAGCAACTAATAAACCATTGTATAATCAATGCACATGTGAGCATTCATAATTCAGGTCCATTGTATGGGCAGGGTAGCAAAGCCTGGAACCTTCAAAGCACTGCCTCTCACGGAGGTAAGGGAACTAACAAGATCCCCAGATATGAATAGATCCCCGTAAATATCTCTGACTCTAAGAAGCTATCGGGGGGATATCCCTTCAACCAACCTCATGTGACCTCGTGATTAACTCCATTGTGAATGGATCCTTCTGATATTACCAATTATACAATGGATTTATCCACTCCCTTTCTCAGACACATATGTTGATTTAATTTCCTTGGAGAAGTTTACTCACAAAATCCTATTCCAAGGCACAAAATCCTAAGCTAGTTTGTGTACCCTAGAAAATAAAATCATGACTAATCAATTTTAAATTATAGCATTAATTTTAGTGGTCGTGATTACTCAAGAAGGTATGGTAGTCAAACTCATGATGTTATGACTCAACAAGAAAAGTAAATATGAATATAATGCAAAGTCCTAACTTCAATTTTCAATAAATGATATGCTTCTCATAACAAATGCAATTTTCAATTTCAACTCTGCAATTCTGAAGTAAAAATGCAATATTTCATTACATTCACTAAGCTAATGATAAAGACTCAAAATACCAAAATGCCAAGCAATGCAAAATGCCTAATATTTTTTTATTTTAAATATAATAAAAATGAAAATGCATGGACTAAAAAGAAACTTGATATATAAACTCTATTGTGTATAGAAAAAGATAACTCAAGAAGGATACCAAGTAGAAAAACACCTAGCCCAATGTATAAGGAAAATCAAAATGAAAAGGTGATGAGAAAGACTCCACCAAAAAATTCAACCAAAGACAGGTTTCATGTCATCCCACAAGCACTTAACAGGCACTACAGAGACCTAAGAAGACTTAGAAAACATCAAATCCCACCCAACAACCACCAAACCAAGAAAACAAGCAAGGAAAGTTGATTTATGTGATTGTTTGAGGAAACAGAGCATATGTATGCAGCTTGCAGAGGGACAGCCTGCGTATATATGCGACTGTCAAGACAAAAAGCACGTATATGTTTCAAAAAACAAGGCTAGGCAAGGGAGAAGGCTAAAAACTGAGACTCAGAGTGAACAAAGGTTTTCAAGCTATGATACGACAAGAAACACAATAGGAACGAAAGAAATCTAAGGAGAAAAGTACTCCAAAACCTAAGAAATAAGATTCACCTCCCCAGTATGGTCGCCAATTCTGTTATGAGGAAAATCTCTCTATGGCTAGGGTAAACCACAACAGACAAAAATGACTTCAGAAATATACTCTATCCCAAAAACATGCTATATAAACCAATATGCAAGTGAGATAAGAAAGAGGCCTACCTCATCCAAATGTTCGATGAATTCCATCGTTGATCACTTTGACCCAAAGCTATATACCTGCAACTAGTTCTCAACAACCAAGCAAAGCAAGCATATGGTGATAATATAAAAGGTTAGCATATTAGATAGCATAATCGATTAATATACATAACAAATACGCCCATGGATAATGACTCAAATATTTTCAAGATATCAATTGGACAGGAAGGGAGTATTTCTATTAATAAATGATCAGTAGAAGTGAAAATACTACAAACTTTTGTGTCGGCACAGTTCGGAACCGATAAACTAAGTTCCTTCCAGCTAGGTCTCCACCAAAGGCAAACTCATAAGAGATAAACTATGAGGTTATCAATCAATAAGGGAAGATATTGGAGCCTGAACACTGTGTTCAGACTTAAAGGACGAAGGGATGCAGACTCAATATGAAGTAAATAATTTCTCCAGAGTAACTTTGCTCTCAAAGTTGAATTCTTTCTCCTCTTTTCCATAGCTCAGAATTGGCCCATTTGTAGCCTTCAAATGGAACTAAAGGGTTGATTCGGAACGTTTCTAGTATATGGAAGGCCAAGGATCACAGATATCCTCTCATGACATGGAAACCTGACATCAATTTTCATTTTCTGGCACAAATCTTGATGTACACAGGTTGTAGTGGAGCAACCTACATATACGCATGTTGTATTGTAGGTAAAATGTTTACATGTGGAAAAATATGTATTTTTGTCTCTGCATATTACAAATAGGGATGATAAGTCTGCATAGGGAAATTGAAAAAGGCCTTTTGTGCAAGATTGCATAGGGTGAGGCAAATCTTGATACAACAACGGGCTCCACTTTTTGTTTATGTCAACTATTTCCCACTGTGCAATGTCTTCAACACTAGTTTTTCTGTGGCGCATTGTTAATGCTAACAAATCTATTACATCAAAACCCCTCTAATATTATTCTATCTTTTATGTATTTTTGTCTTTTTCTTATAACATATACTATATACAATATGTACAATCATACATGATCTCTCTTGTTTTACCTCAGGTTGTTAGGTCGACTTTCTTGATACAGCTTCAGTCGACTTCCATTCACCATCCCTCTAAGATTCCTCCCTACAATATCTTTCAGTTACATATCACCTCCATTTGTGATGGCCTCTACTTGATAAGGCCCTAACCAATGCATTTTGAACTTCCCGGGGTGTTGTAGATATATTTTTCCATAGAGGAGAAATAGATCACCTTCCATAAATATTTTCTTCTTTATGTGCCTATCATGCCAAGATTTTTCCTTTGCTTTCTGTACCTCTTGATGAAATCCTGCTAAAAATTTTTCTTCTTCCAACTCCATCAATTGATCCAATATTTCTTCTGTCATGTTGGTGATTGTTGAAATGTGTAGACTAGGTGATAAATAATCCAATGGAACCACTACTTCCTTCCCATACACGAGTCTGAATGGTGTCTGTCCTATAAGCTTCTTGCATGTAGTCCTGTAAGCCCATAACACTATTGATACCTTCAAATCCAAATCATCCCTATTCATATTGAAAATCTTTCTCAATGCATTATCTAGAATCTTGTTAAATCTTCTAATATACCATTTTCCTGGGGATGGTAAGGTGTGCTCTTATGATGATGTATCTTGAATTAGTTTTTCATAGCTTTGATTGTATTGTTAATGAAATGGGTTCCCTTATCACTCAACAAAATTCTAGGACATCCAAATCTCGTCACTACATTCTCAAAGAGAAACATGTTGCAATCGTTCACTAGGGTTGCTTCCTCCCACCTGGTTAAGTATTTTGTCACAATAATGACATATCTAGCTCCTGATCTCGTTTCTGGTGGATTAATAGGTCCAATGAAATCCACAACCCATTTATCAAACACTTGTAAAGGTACTTGGGGCATAAGTGACATTTCATCCCTTTTGGATGGTTTTCCCACCCTCTGATAGACATCACAGGTCTGATAGTATTCCTTTGCATCCTTTTGTACTGTAGGCCACCATAATCATGTGTGAAACACCTTCTGTGTCATAAGATTTGTTGTATAGTGCCCTACATATAACCCTTCATGTGTTTCTTCTAGCACCATGGAGTGTTCATTCTCCATCACACATCTTCTCAGAATTCCATCTGCACCTAAATTGTATAAATGACCTGCAATCAACTAATAGTCTGCAGCACGCACTACCAATTGATTTTTCTGCGTGACAGTAAATTCCTTGGGAGCCATTCATGTGCTCAAAAATCCAACAATGTCAGAAAAATAATCATCAACAATTTGAAAACAAAATAAGTTATCATTAGGAAAATTCACCTCCAAGTTCTTTGACTGCTCTCCATTAGTAAATATTAATAGATGATCTAGTCTTGCATTCAACTTCCCTGGTTTTACTATGATTTCAAAATCGTATTCCTAAAACAATAAAAGCCATCTACAAATCCGTCCACCCAACACTAGCTTGTTAACTAGGTACTTCAACGCAAAATGATCTGTAAACATCTTAAAATGTTGACCCACTAAATAATGTTTGAACTTATGTAAGGCATATACCATAGCCAAATATTCCCTTTCTTTAGTATTATAGTTCTTCTCAGAATATTAAAACTTTCTACTAGAAAAATATATTGGGTGATCAATGTCTCCTTCACCTGGTTGTGCCAAAACTACTCCAAGTGCAATGGATGAAGCGTCCACATGCACATGAAATTATTTTGTCCAATCTGGAAATCTCAAAATTGGTGTTGTCACTATATTCTCTTTTAGTATGTCCAAGCTCTCTTGGCACTCATCATTCCACTGAAACCTTATATCTTTCTTTAGTAACTTCTCCATGGGCGCAATAATCTTTGCATAGACCTTTATGAATTTCTTGTAGTATCATGTGTGGCCCAGTGTTTCTCTCAACTGACGCATTGACTTTTGTGGTGGTAATTTGATAATAAAAACAATCTTTGCAGGGTATACTATTAAGCGTTGTTTGCATACAATGTTTCCAAGTAGGATTCCAAATGGTGTACTAAATATACATTTCTTAATGTTAAAGGAAATCCGACATTTCCTACATCTCTCTAACATTAACCTGATAATTTCTACATGATCCTTCAATAAACTGAATATTGTCCAATCATCCAGATAAACTTCTAAAAATTTATGTATAAAATCCTTGAATGCAACTACTACTACTCTGGAAAATATTGTTGGTGCATTCTTTAAACCAAATGGCATTAATGTGTACTGATATGACCCCCACTCTATTGCAAATGTCGTTTTGTACATGTCCTCTGAAGAAATTATGATCTAATGGTAACCTGAAAACCCATTTTTAAAGGAGTGAACTTCTTGTCCTCCTACATTCTCTAAAACCTCATTTGTAAATGGAGTAGGAAAAGGATCATGCAGGCATGCATCATTTGAATTCCTTAGATCCACACATATCCTAATCCCTCCAATCTTCTTTTCCTGGACCATGTTAAGCCCTAATATTGGATCATTACCCCTTAATTGGGGCATATTACATTAGTAATGTTATTTTATTTATGTCATCTTTATTCTATTAGTTGTAATTATACCTCCTAGTCTCCTATATATACCAAGGAGACATTTTCATTTGGAATCATCTTGGAATTGTACATTTATGTGGGCATAAGGAGGATGCCCCCTAGAACAGGCTTATTATCTAAATTTATCTCTTTTTCAAGGTGTTGAGTACTTATTCTGAGGTTTTTCTATGCTATATTGATAATTGGGTCTTAACATATGGTATCAGAGCTCAAGGTCTTGGGGTTTCGCTACTACATATGAGACACCTTGGAATTTTTGCTATAACTTGTTTTATACAATGTTCCATAAGCAATGGCTTGGAGGATATTTAGTAGATGGATCAAGGTACATTGGGTTAAAATTTCAGCTCCTAAGGCCTTATAATTTTGGAGATATAGCCTATGTAAGATAGGGTTCTAGAATCATCCTGAACTGAGTCATTGCAGAATTTTCGCTATAAAATTTTTTCTGCAATGTTTCAGACCTTGAACTCTGGAGGATATTCATAGAAATATTTGATAAAACTTTTAACGTCTGGGTCATCTTACATTTGTAGATACACCCTATGTAAGATAGGGTATCTGACTAGTCTCAAGAAGGTGTTCCAGGTAAAACAATCATAACTTATTCCTAGAGTATCCAAATTGAGTGAGATTGGTTTCATTGGATAGTGGAAAGTTTGTAGTATTTCTGGTACGAGTTTCATAATTTTATATCAATTATTTTGTGCGGGGCACTCTATACAAGTGACATCTCCCGGAAAGGCCAAAAATCAGAAAGTTGTGGGGAAGTTACCGTAAATTCCACTTGGCACATCCAATTTTGATCAGAACTATGGCATTGCAGAGAAGAAATATTATATAACTACAAAAAATAAAGTTTCATACCCAAAAGGGTTGAAACTTTAGAGATATAGCAAAAGAAATATTGTCTAGCAGAACCACCTCAAAATCAAGGTTCAAAAGTGATACTTGGCCAACATGCCACCCAAAAAGGGAACTTCTACACCAAATAAGCCTCCAGATAATCCTACATGGAATCTTGATGAACGTGAAGAAATGCATAGGGACATAAATGATTTACAAAATAAGACAGTAACAAAATATAAACTACAAGAGATGATGGAGGGTTTAAAAGGGGAGATCATGGAAGGATTGAAAAATTTCATAATAGAGAGGACACCTGAAAGTGAAAATGTATCCCATGAAATTCATGATGAGGACACAAGGTGAATCAAGAATAAAGAAATTCCAACTTTGGGTTGAAGACCAACCACGTTCCTAAGATCGATATGAGAAAGTTTGATGACAAGGACCCAATCACATGGATACTTCAGATGGAGCAATTCTTTGATCTACAAAATGTGCCACATACACAAAAGGTACAAATTGCTTCTTTATATTTAGAACCCAATCAATTTGTATGGTATCGATGGATTTGTTCTCGTAAATCACTTGTCACTTGGACAATTTTCACGGAATAAATGACAGCACACTATGAGGATACAAGGAGCAATACCTTCTTTAGCCAATTGATAAAT
>JASDQU010337175.1:979-12583 GCA_032191745.1 Picea mariana | reverse complement strand
ATATATACCAAGGAGACATTTTCATTTGGAATCATCTTGTACTTGAACATTTAAGTGGGGTAAAAGGAGGTTGCCCCCTTGAAGAGGCTTATTATCTAAAATTATCTCTTTTTCAAGGCGTTGAGTACTTTTTCTGAGGTTTTTCTATGCTATATTGATATTTGGTTCTTAACATTTTGAGTATCAGTTTTGACATTTTTTGCATGTGGACATGCAATGAATTAAGCATGGGGGAAATGTTGGATCTCCATTTCAACACCCCTATTACCTTATATTACCTTCTATCTTGGTCAATTTTACCTCTGACATATGCATATGTTGTCTATTTCTTCCACAAACCTACCTTGTGACCTTATTCATATGCATAAAGAGGTAACCCATGTTAAAAACATGATTTGTTTGATTTCTTGATTAATTGGGACTAAATGATTGTGGTTTATGCTTCTAATTACTTTTATTATTATTAAGTAGCTTCATGACAAGGCATCACCGAATCCGGTACTCATTTTCGGGATTTTTCCGGTACATCCGCTGATCCAGTACTGCAACATTCCAACTCTGTGTTGATCTGGTACCAACTCTGTGCCTATTCTGGTACCACCTCTGCGTTGATCTGGTACCAACTCTGCGCCTATTCCGGTACCACCTCTACGCTGATCTGGTACCAAGATCTTTTACTGTGCTAGTCCGGTACTAAACCCATGTCTACGGTATTAATGTTTTGAACGAGTACACTGGCGATGGCTCTAAGAAATTAGTTGGATGGAAGCATCCTTGGTTCTTTTGAAGACCACGATAGATTTCATCACTCATGCACTTCGTGTCATGAGGATGAAGTCCATTCCTTGAGATACTCTATCATCACCAATTGTAATATTTTGTAAACATTTGATAACTATCTTCAGACTTTGATTGTAACGGCTGACCTTCTTTAAAAGGGACGTTGTATAGATGATAGATAGTAAAGAATGATATGCATTGTTATGCTGGGAAATTGAATGTTGAATCACTGATTCACTCGTTTAATTGAAGGAATACGAATGCTAGTTTTTGCAATTCATGGATGTGAGTAAAGGGTTTATTTTGTAATTTCTTTAGAGCTACTTTGTTGGTTCGGCAAGGGCCCACCACCCCAACCAAGGTAAGACTCCCTATATATGTTTATGTGTGGACATAAGTTAATTGTGTGAGTGTGCAAATAAAATAGTTGTGTATTGCAAATGATTATGAGTACATGAAATTTCGTGCGTACAACACATATATCTAAATAGATACTTGTTGATTTTGGATCAGTGTGAATGAATAGTTATACATTAAGAATAGTAGATGATTTTATTTATGTTTTTGCAGAGTGATATTTAGTCAACAAAAGATGGATAGATGTTTGGGATTCTTAGATGATAAGCAATTGTTATTGTTATGAATTTGAAAGTCTTTATAATTGTGTTGTCCTCAATAGGTACATGAACAAATGGACTTCATCTCTCAGCCTTCATGCTTCAGTAATGAAATCTTTCAATCATATTGACTGTCTCCTGTATTGAGGAAGGTTTGATTGGAATTGATTAAGTCATGATTCGTTTCTTTCCAAGAGTAAATAGAGTGAAGTGTTAATTGTTATGTGAATTCAATTGCTACAAGAAGCAGGGTCTCAATTTATCTCTTTATTTCATGAGCCTATAATGAACAAACTTGTTATTTGAGCAAGAAAATTTTCAACTGAGTGTTTGCTTGAGAGTTTTACTATGAACTTTATCTTCTAGTTTGAAGTTGTGTGAAGAATAGTGTTCAGATATTTCAAAAACAGAGTATTGTGTTATTGATTGTTTCTTGATTGATCTAAATACAACAGACATAGATAGGTTACCTGTTTTCGGCACATATAGTGTAACAACTCTTTTGATTACAAATCCTAGATTGATATATAAATGAGTGCAATATACTAAACATATATTTACACCAACAATGACCTTGGATTGACACTTGGATCAATTCTTCCCCCTCGAGTAGCAATGGTTCCCACTGCATCAATTTTTTATACCATATGGGGGGATTTTAGTTAGATCTAGTTCATGGTACAACACTTGACCTGGTGAAGAAGTTTCCCTTCTTTGACAACTCAATAACATTGTATGTCTTATTGATAGGTGTTGGTGAGTGCTCTTCATCTTGATGTCCATGATTCGATCCACTATAGCTTTCTAAATGCAATCAAGGTTGATCTCCGTAGTGTCCAAGTGCTTTGCCACATCCAAGGTGTCCAAAATAGATGGAAAGTATGGTCGAATCACCTCCATAATAAAAATAGGGTGGAAGGTGCAACAAAAATATTCTCTCCCATATCCTCGTGATGTTGTAAGGTTAATATTAGACTACTTTAAGATTCCTATAGTGGAATGTGTATCACACTTTCTACAGGTGTAACCATACCTTGCCACCAACTTGAAACTTGTGTGGAAATCAATGTTAATCGTTCGTTTATTTGGTATTTTCTTTCTGCAAAGTATCATGAACTTGTTGTTAGATGTTTTGGATCCATTCAACATTTTTTATTTCTTTGTACACCTCATTCTAATCATGAGAGGACTCTTCCTGTGTTTATGTAATGTGAAAATCTACATCAATTGGGGTCAATGGCTAGAACCCCAAGCACAACTGAAAAGGATTGTGGCCAATAGAGTTGTGACAAATTCTATTGTAACTATGTTGAACATAGGGAATGCCTTAATTCCATGTATGTGGGTGCTTGAAGTTGTATGTTATGAAGACATGCACAATCATCATATTAACTACCTCTATCTATGCATTAATCTAGGGATGGAAGGCAATATCAATCTGGATATTGTTGTAGTAGAATTTTTGGATATGAATTGTGTTAAAGTTTTGAAATGTTTCCAATATTTTAAGTGGACACTCTAACTATCATAAAAAAAAATCCGTTTATAACTTTTTATGAAATAGAAATATAAATAAAAAAAACATTTAAAAAAAATACTATAATATAATTTACTATTAAGAGGGACTTGAAAATATTAAGTCGAGGGAAAACTTGGTCACTCTAATCATTAATATAACAAATTATGATGAAATAATATTATAAATTAGTAGCGAGGAGGAATGACCAAATTACCAAAGATTCTATCTATTAAAAAATGGTCAAAATATTGGGATGGCTTTAAGTATTAATAAACTCAAATAATGAATATAAAACATAAAACGAAAAATGAGGTAAAGACAATAAGTGACGAATAAATTACTAAGATGTTAGGACACATGAATCAATAATAATAATAAATTCACATATAAGATAATAAATTACTAAGATGTTATGGCACATGAATGAAATAACTTGACATAATAATAATAAATTCACATATAACATACCTACCTAACATGAAGTTGGTAAATGAAATAAATTAGGGAAATAGCTACAAAGAAGCTAGTCCCTGCCTAAAACTAATTGCAATGTACATAGTGGAGTTGCTTACCTGCATTTATATAATTTTAATGAAATTTGTATGCAACATAATAATGCAGTTTTTTATTACCATCACAGTGATGCAGAAGATTCAAATTCAGATTTTAATGGAAAACACTTTGGTGTACCAACCACCTAACATTGCAGACTCCCCTTTCAAAAGTTCAAAATTATTGTATGTAATGTAAATAGGATTCTGAGGAACATAGTTCAAAGTCAATAGCACGTGTTTTTTTAATGTGGTTATTTGCCAAGCATAGCACGTGTTTTTTTAATGTGGTTATTTGCCAAGCATAGCACGTGTTTTTTAATGTGGTTATTTGTCAAGCATAGCATGTGTTTCTTCAATGTTGTTATTTGTGTTTCTTAAATTATACCACATGGACAGTCAACCTGTCCTATGATGAAAAACTTACTCTCTCCAAACAAGATTAGCGTTGTAATCCTTCATTAGTTTAACTTTCACAACTATTTTAACATATAACTGGACAGGCGAAGCTAAATCGCTTCCGTCTCTTTAACTACTCACAGATATCGAAATCTTATTTTAAAACTGAAAAATATGTATTTAAAAATAATATGATTATTAAATTTCAACCATCCAATGAATACATAGCCATTATTTGATATGTTCTTTTATGTATATGTGCTTTTCAGAAGACGGATCTTTAATTTTCTACTTTCTCCTCAATTAAATAAAAGATTGATGAGTAACAAAGAAATTTTGATTAATTTCTTTGCCACTGTAACATAGAGAATAATGAAATAATTTTGCGTTGATTTTTTTGTGGGGTATTAATCTGGTGATTTAATGGCATTATATCTTTCATTGAAAATAACTTCCTATATAAAAAGAATGCAAATAAGCAACATGATGGATAAGCTCCAGATTTTAGTGAGTTGTTGTAAGCTCAATCTTCTCTCTTTGTCATTGATGTAAAATAAGTGACAATCAAAAGTAACTAAATCAAGTTAGAAAAGTTACGTCAGAATGACATATCCACTTGCTCACTGTAACATAGCAACTTGCCATATAAGTTGCTTAGTTCCTCTAAGGAAAAAGCTCAAACATATATAATAATAATTATTATTGTTATTTCAAAATTGGAAACATATTACATTCTTGCATTCAAAAAGATACATAAGATTATGCCAATAGCACGACATTCCAGTTCCAAGTGTTGTTGGCCACAAATGGTGGAGATCTTGATGTGTGAATTCATGGGTTTTTTTTGTCAGGGTTAAAATATATGGAATGTATATTAATCAATGGACTAAATTGACGATACAAGATCATGTACACAAGCATCTCAATAAAACAAATAAGAAATGACCAGAAAGAAAGGCCTACATTACTATTACAAATTATACAGAGTACATGTGATTATTCTTTGATTATGACATTTTCTCTCACTTCCAAGAATAACAACACGTTGTCTTCACTAAAGGACACATTATCCTTAAACTTTGACACGTTATCACTTGCTTGAACCAACGTTGTTAAATGGTGCTGGTTCAAGAGACTACTTGTGGGATTTTTTATTAATGTTTTATTCGATATAAGAGAATTTCTAATTTAATACTGGAACTGAACTTCATGTCACTAATACACTTCATTACTATCTTCATGTTACTTCAATAGAGCAACCTGTCATGTAACTTTACTTCATGTCATTATCAACAAACATAGATACATTTATGGCTTACAGAGATAGATCTTTATTCTTATCTTTAGGACAATTATATATTTATCTTATGGGTTAGACAAATATGGTACCTGAGCTGCTACTTCAGAATTTATGATCCAATTTGATAACACCACCACATCCTTGTCACTATTTGCCAAGTAAATCTGCGGAAAGAATGGGAAATGAGATCTTTGAGTTTGGGTGTACAATGTATTTGGATCAGTCTATTGATAGTTGATAATTGGAGTAATAAAATTTCCAAAGAGTTTGATTTTCATGAACAGTACACACAACCTGCTAAAAAATACCCAACTTGCCAATATCAGACATCGAGCATTGTAGGCAACGAGGAGAACTCTTCCATGGCTTCGGTCGCTTCCTTTCATCCCTAGAAGCTTCCCATGCATGTACAAAACATTGAGAGAGAGTCGAGAGAGAGATTATAGGGAGCTGACAAAGAAGCCAGGTATTCCAGGACCTATCAGCCAGAACCTTTCCTCAAGAATTGTAGTCGATAATGGCAAGGATGTCAAGAATAGAGCTACAAAAAGAAAGGAAGGCCGGGATACATAGTAGATAATGGAAAGGACGTCGAGAATAAAGATACAAAAATAAAGGAAGGCCAGGATAGTAAAGTGTGCTTGGCTTCGGCTAGGCATAGCAGTGCAAACCCAACAACACAAGAAAATCCAAGTCCAAGCAAAATAGACACGAGGGGAGCTTAGTAAGTGATAACCTAACATTAAATTTAACTCTGTTTTTTCATGTCTTCTCCTTAGACCGGACCAATGCTGCCTTATATTACTGAAAAAGTGAAACTCTTTAAACAAGTGTGTTCATCTGCCAAAATCCATTCTTCCTAATTGACCTTCCTTTGAATGAGATTAAGAAAATAAGCTAACCACAAATATCTTGGCCCGAAAGATCTACAGAATTAAAAGTTGGTCACTGGTTCATTAGGTTTAAATCCTAATCACATGTAGGTCACATCTTCAAAGTTGCTCAGCTACACACAGAGAGAACCCATACGGGGAATACACACAGATGTGTATATATATACAGATTCTTTCAAACTTTCTCTACCATGGTGCAGGAAGTCCAACCAATAAAGTAAGGCACCTGCTAAACCTGCCAAGTTCCTACTTTGCTAGCTACTTGCACCCCCTGCTTTGCTAGGTAGTTGCACCAGTTTACTGTGATGAGCGAAAAAACCCCATTGTTTTCTATTTCATTCATTTGTGTAATTTCATTCATCTCCAATCTGGATAGTATACAAAGAACATGTAAAGATGAACAATTTGTTTGAAATATTCACAGAGAAATAAGGGGAAAATCAAGGTGGAGACTAAATTTTAATATATGCTTCACTACCAAAATAAAATATGCCATTACATCCACCAAGATTTTTTCACAAAAAACATTTAGATGCTAAATAAAAGAAATGGCAATTTTACCTTTGAATGTGAGCCTGATCCATGCCTACCCATGCCACAACCTCACCAGATTAAAATATGCATAAGTTTAACTATAGGATTAACAACCTATGGCCTGTAAGTAATTATAATCTTTGTTGGGCCATCTCATCCCAACACTCTTGTCAGTGCTTCAAATACAATGATGAATAATCACAGATAATCAACTTTTATCATATAAGCTATAGATTCAATGAATGTTGTCACATTGTATGTGTTTAAACGCTTTCATTCACCATGAATGTTTTTTTCATGGATCTGCACTAGCTTGAAATTAATATTAATTGAAGCTTTCCCTGACAGATTTTGGACACAGAAAGATGGACCAACATAAGAGAGATTCCAATCTGAGATCAAGTTTGATGCCAGACTTCTATTTTTCCTTCAATAACACAAATTTTTCAGACCCCAAAGGCAGATCATCAAAGGCAAAGGCAGGTCATCTGGAGGTATGAATTACTCTTAGATATTTAACATTTAACATTGTGCATGGCCGTGGGAAGCAGTGAGGCAGCAGGTGGAAAGGCAGTCGCAAGGTAGTGAGCAACCATGATAAGGTCAGGTCCTTAGCTGCCACAACTTCGACTGCAACGTTGTCAGAGCAACTTCAACGACATAGATTAACCACTTAAAAAATCGATATCTTTAAATCATTTACTAGTTCTGACAATTGAGAAAAATAAAACCCATACACCAGAGAAATATAGTCACATCAAGTTGCTATAAACCAATAAAAAATTAGAATGAGGAAATCTTATAAATACTAAAAAGAATTTGTTTTCGAAAATAATATTGAATTCCATCTTAAATAGGGAAAGAATACATAAAATTAGGTGTTGGCATCAAAACGGACCAAATAATGCCGCAAAATATACCATGTAATAGGCGGTCAACTATCGTTGACCGCCAAGCGAAAGCTATAGTCCCTTGCCTTCGGCAGGGACTAATAATACATTTTAGTTTAGAATAATGATAATAAAGATGAAATAATAATAATATATAAAGTAGGTTGAATAAAGAATTAGAATGATGAAGCTAAAGTTATAAAGTCAATTTACGAATAATAAAATTTAATTAAAAAGATGGAAAAAGGGTTAAAGATGGATTTAAGAGAAAGGATGGTAAGGTTTAATAAATATGAATTAAAATAGAAAGGGTAAACTTACTACATTATTATTAACAAATCAATTTTTTTTAAAATAATAAAAGATTAAAGAAATTTGAAAAAAACTCTCCAAAGAAGAGATTAGGATAAAAATAATGATAATAGTTTTAAAGACAAAAATCTATTCACAAGGGAGATTACACACTTAATAGATAAATATTAAGGATAGGAGGAAGTGGGGGTTTAGAGGTGGAAGGAAAGCATTCTAATGGTAAATATGATGGATGATGGGTTTCCATGAGTGGCTAAGTTCATAATCATTTTATTGATTAAATTTGTTCGTTTGTTTTTCAATTTTAAATTTGTTCATTTGTTTTTCAAAGGTATCAATGACATGTTCTTTGAGATGAGTTTGGATAGCCCTAATGATCTAGCAAATGTAGGACTTCCAACATGGATAGGGAATTATCTAAATCCCTTAATAAAGCATCGAGTTAGATTTGTATTCAATGCTTCCAAGTAATTGCTTAAGGGTTATATGAGGCTTGAAAAGAGTTTCGGTATTTTTTTTGGCTTTAGATATTGGAAATATGATTGATTATTCGATGAATGTAAGGGAGTGAAATTTGGGCACAGGGAGGAGGAGCAAGGAGGGGGTTCTTGTTTTTTGGATGGAAAAGGAATATAATGTTTTTGATGATTTGGAAAATAGAATAGCCATCAATTTTAAGGGATTTTGTGAGGTGGATCTTTCTTTGTTTAATCATTGGGGTGTTGAAATTTGAATGGATCTAGATATAAGGGTTTTAACAATAGTGGAATTTTGAGCAGAGTGGTGGTAGGATTGGGAATGAATGTATCTATCAATATGAGTCTTTTTGTGAAAAACTTGGTGGGAAAGGGATCCATCTAGTTGATGGATAACTAGAACATCCAAGAAAGGGAGTGAGTAATCATGTTGGGTTTCCATAGTAAATTGAATGTGGGGTGATAAGTTATTGAGATGGTTAAAAAAATGATTTAGGGCAGATTAGCTATGGGGCTAAATGACACAAGTGTCGTCAACAAAATGAAACCAACATTTTGGCTTGAGAGGGAAACTATTGAGGGCTAATGTTTCAAAGTATTGCATGAAGATGTTTTCCACTATGAGAGATAATAATGATCCCATGGTTGTGACTTTTTTCTATTCATAGAATTTACCTTTGAAACTAAAGAAAGTAGAGGTAAGACAAATCTTAATGAGATTTGAGGTTTCAAAATCAACTAATTTAGAAACGAGGTCAAGAGCTTTAGGAATAAGGATTTTGGTGAATAAGGAAACAACATAAAAAAATAACCATGAGGTCTTGCTCATCAAGATGGAGATTATGAATTTTATTGATAAAGTTAGTGAAGTCTTTTATAAAAGAAGGGGTTTGGTATATAAAGGGTTGAAGTTTATCAACTAGGAATTTGGCTAAGGCATAAGGAGGGGCTCCAATTTTACTAGAAATGTGTCTAAGAGGGTTGTATTTCTTGTAGATCTTAGGCTACACATAAATTTTGGTCATTTTGGTGTCCATCATAGACCAAAGGATGGACCAAAAGATACTTAGGAACTTACTATCCCTATAAAAAACTATGTTCTTTGGAAATTGAAAATGAACCCAAAAATCCTCAAAGAAGAGCTTACTGGTAGATTTTGTTGTGACACTCTTCTAGTAGGGTGATAGAGTTGCCATCTTAAAGAACTGATCAACAAGTCCAGAAATACAAATTTTGCCATGCTCAATTGAGGTAGACATGACATACATTCATGGAGAGTTATGGCCAAGGCTTATCTGGTGTGGGTAGAGTAGTGCATAGTCCCTACTTCTTGATTGTAGGCTTAGTGATGGCATGGAAAATGCATGATATGATATATCTATTGAATCAAATTGGAGCTTTGGCCAATAGAAGTAAATTTTCAATGTGGAAATTATCTTCTCCATGCTAAAATTCCCTACCACTTGACTATAGTGTGCTTCCAAAATCATCTTCACATGCTTTCTCGAAGGAATACAAATATGAACAAAATGACACAAAACTCCACCTAAACGATAAAAGTATGAAACTTGTTTACCTACGACTAGTGTCTGGTATATAGTAGCAGTCGAGATTGTTCTCATACAATTGGGGCCACTCTGAAGTATCATGTCCACAAGAATTGAGGATAGTGGTTAGTGCCACAACCAAAGGTTGGTTGAGCCAGTCTGAAACTTGATAGGTGCTTCCCTTCTTGTACTTGATGTTTAGGTGGAGTTGTTGAAGGTACATTGAGTACTTCTGATGGTGAGCATTTTGCAACTTAATCTACATATGCATAAATTGCAGAGCCTTGTGGTTGGCATGGATGATCATTTCCTTTCTTGGAATATAATGCTTCCACTACCAACATGACTAGCCAATGGAATAAATTTTCTTGTCATAGGTGGGATATCTATGAATTGTGACAAAAAGTATCTCACTATGATAGGCCATTAGATGTCCATGCTATGTTAAGACTAAATTTATGACATAATCTAAGATGTTTTTCTCAATTTCAAGTGATTGTTGGAGATCATGTAGAATAAATATTGACATTGTGCAGATCTATTAGAATTAGCATTGGCATTGAATAATTTTTGTTGTGCCTCGATGAAAACAAACTTGGCCTTGGTTCCACCCTTATACCCTTAGTGCATAGACCAAGTGATATGAAATCACCCCAACACAAAGCTGCAATAAAAGTCAACAAGGCCCAAGAAGCTACGAAGCTCCATTAATGTCTTAGGGGTCAACTAATCATGGATGACTTGGTTCTTGGTTGGATGCATGTGCACACCAAACTCATCCATGATGTACCCCAAATATTGAAGCACTTCTCCAAGTTGGCATATAACTTCTATTGTCGTAGGGTGTTCAACACTTGTTGAATGTGCTTCAAATTCTCTTCCTAGGTTCTATTGAAGATGAAAATGTCATCTAGGTATATGACTAACAAAATAATTGGTAAATGGTTACAAAATCTCATCCATCATCCTCATGCATTAGAGAAATTTTTAGGTAAGAAATGGGCCTTGTTGTAACATTCTCTAAATTTTTAATAAAAATTAAAAATTTATTTTAATTAGTTCTAAGTAGATGTTAGTTAGATAATTAGATTGTTTTAACTTTTAAATCTTATTTAATTTTATATTTTATTGGTTATATAGACTTTAACGTTAGTTTTAGTTTTATTAAAATTTCATATTAATTTTAATATAGTTTTATATAGTTTAGTTTTAATTTTTGTTTTAGAACTTTGTGTTTTATGTTTATAAATAAAACATCGATTAAATTTTGTATTAGTTTGTTGATACATATTAATAAATGTTGTATTATTTGTAGGTTGATCGCGCGCTCCAACATCAAATCAACAGTTCACAACGAACTGCAACACCCCCGACTTTACAATGTTTAACAAAAGGGGAAGGTCTGCGGTGATATAAAGTGGTTTCAAAGAATGTGACGTGTCAACCATAAAAACGAGCACGAACCCTCCCCCAGTGGTTTTCAAAACCACGAGTGACCCCTTGCGGAAACAACTTTCTGCCAATAAATATGTGACATGGCCCGACGGTAAAAGGTAATATGTATTATTTTATAAATGTATTGCTATGACCATCGAATCACCCGCCACGTAATGTCGAATCACCTACCACATATGACCATGTGTCATCCAATTAGAATCTTCCACGTGTTCAAATAAAAATTAAATAATAAAAATATATAAAATAAAACAAAAGGATCAATTCAAATAAAAAAATACATGATTATTATCATTTCAAAGGATAAAAAATCCTTTGAGCGTTCCATAAA
>JASDQU010337174.1:0-11413 GCA_032191745.1 Picea mariana | reverse complement strand
GTTCTACTTCAGCATGAAGTCCAGAGGCTAGAAGTATTTCCCCCCAAGCTTCGTTTTATCCAACTACAAAGGAGAATGAAATAAATCTTCAAATACCAGACGAAGGACTTGACTCAAATAGAGAGGGAGAAAACTATTTCATTTTTTAACGAGCTTGACATAGAAATAAGAATTATGATCGTAACCTTTGTTTCATTTTTTAACGAGGTTGCTATTGAGACGTGAAAACTATCCTCATAAGTGGTTTCATTTTTTAACGATCTTGAAATCAAAAAACTATTCTCATAGACCTTTGTTTCATTTTTTAACGAGGTTGCCTCAGAGATGAACAAACTATCCTCAGAACCGTTGTTTCATTTTTTAACGAGGTTGTTGTAGAGATGCAAAAACTATCCTCGGAAGTGGTTTCTTGATCATGGATTCCAAGAGGACAATGCTCCTAAATGACACCATGTCAAGGGACAAAAATCAGTCATGGCTTCCAAGAGGTATTCACTGGAAGGAAGAAACACACTCTGGAAGAAAACCATGTCGAGGGTCATGACAGGAGTAAAGATATCAGGCTCTAACAACCCTATCGAAGAAATCACCATGTCAACTACTAGATCTAAGTCATCAGAAGTCGAAGCCATGGGAGACAATGCCACATAATTGACCTATGGTGGGGGTGATACCGTTTGCATATAAGAAAAATTTAGGGAGGCAATCCAGTCAGGGTCAATGAATGAAAGTTGATCAACAGTCACAACTCGTCCATTGTGAGGGAAATATATCACATGAAAAAGAGTAGACACAATAGCTTTCATGGCATAGACATAATCTTTCCCAAGGAGTAAAGACAAATCCAAGGGGTCTTAGACTACCATGACATCAATAAAGACAATTTTCCCTCCCAAAGTTACAGGAAAATGAGGAAGGGTCCCTAAAGGTTGACTGGTTCTTCTGTTAAAAGATAACTGATTCTACGTAACCGACACAAGCTGAGGACAACCCAAAGCCTGCCAAGCAATAAAGGACAAAATACTAACAGACACACCTTCATATATCAGTGTCTGAGGAACATATCGACCACAAACCTATACTGTAATCTGGAAAGGAATGTGAGAGGGAAGACGAGGTCCAATTAGCACACCCCAATCAAAACGGATGGCCTCATTACTTGGAGGGCATCCTATGGGAGAAGGAGGAATACCCCTCGGCACGGGAGATTCTGTATCAACGAGAAAAACATGGGCAGTATCGGGTTTACTCTCTAGTGGGAGAGTAGGATCGACCGATGGAGAGATCGGATCAACCACTTGAGTTTCATTCTCCAAGGAGAGAATGGGTCGACAGACGGAAACAAATTGACCAGTTGGGTGACACTCTCTAACAGGAGAGTGGGATCCACCGAGGATGGGATTGGATCGACCGTTTTAGTTTCACTCTCTGAGGGGAGAGTGGGATTGACCGAGGAAGGTATCAGATCAACCACTTTGTCAATTGGTTCAACTAAGGATGTGACCAAATTGATGACATGATCAACCGGATTGACCGGTGAAGGGACCAGAGTGATCATTCCATCAACTATTGGAGGGTTGAGTGAAAGCTTATGGTAAAAAGTTGGAAGTTGAGGTTGTGAAACAGTCATGTCTTCCAGTAATTTAGAGGCTTTGTCCATACAAGGGAAAATATGAGTGAGATGACTCCCTTTGCATAACATGCACGGGAACTTGACTCTACTTTTCTTCTTCCCAACAGTATCATGACTAGTTGACGGGAGGTCATCTGCATGTTGTTCAGAGGTTAATGACATAGGTTGGCGAGGATGTGTAGACCATGCTTCTATAACCTTGGATAGACCCAGGCATTCCTTAAGAAGATGTCTACCCTTACAAAGCCTGCAAGGTTACTTGGGCTTACGGGTTGTTTGGGTGATCTTGACATCATCAAAACTCCCAGCACGATTAATAGTAACTAGTTGTTTTCTAACATGTTTGACAATGGTCAGAGGTTTTGACCCTCGCTTATCTTTCTTCTTCTTAATCTTTCTTTTCTTCTTCTTCTTATTCACTGGGTTACTATCTTCAGAACTTTCACCCGACGAAGAAGATGAAACAGAAGGCGACATTGCAAGTGAAGAAGGCAAAGAAGACCTTATTGGTGAAGAAGGTGAAGGATCAACATGAGGTTGATGCTCTTGGGGGGAAGTGCTTGTGACTGAAGCACTAACTACAGTTAGGATTACCTGAGTGGAAAATAACCATACCGGTAATCCAATAGTGAGACCTGGAAGGATCAAGGTAGCCATGTGAGGAGGACCAATGTTTCCATAAGAAGGAAAAACAAAAGGTTCCCCTAGAGCAGGGTTTCCTTCAGTGGTCATTCCAGGAACTGACGCCATTAAATAAATCCAACCTAGAGTCTGCTAGGGAAAACAAACATCACATGCTAAAAATCTAGGAAGCAAGCAAACAAACAAAACCTTCTTACAATGAGCACACTAGTTGGTGATGAAATCCAATGTCACGGGAACAATGTAAGAAGGGGCTAAGATAGAGCGGGTGGAAAAGTTACGTTGATGACCTACTTAACAGACTTACACCTTGGTGCAAGCTCCCACACATAATCATGGGTATACCCTCCAAGGAGCCCGAGTGAGTTTGGCCAACGTCGATTCTAGGTACCATGAAGACTTGCCCCTCCACAGTCAGCTTGTGTAAATAAGCTAGAGAGATAGGACACTAAGGTTACCAATCACTACAATTATGCTTGGAGAAATAGTCAACAGTCTGATCCATGCGCAAGGGTAGGGTATCTAGCCCGAAATCAACTTGAAAGGCTTCCACTCATCATTGTGCGTATACCTCTCAAGCGACCTCCATAATACACATAATCTCTACACCAAGACCAACAAAGCAGGGTGAGTAACTCTTGTAGTCTCAATGCGACCTCGTGATTGACCCTTGTGTTAGAAGGGCTTCCCAGGACAAAATGTAATAAGTGGATTTAACCGCTCCCTAACTCAAGATTCTATGTTTGTTTGCAACTTTGTAAAGTTATCTTCCACACCTATTCCAAATCCCTACAACTAATCTAATGTAGGTTTTCTACCAGAAAATATACAAATGTCTAATCAATTTTTATAAGCACTTTATTTTATGGCTATTTTTACTCAAAAGGAAGATGGCGTGAACAATATGGCATTTTGACCGACTCGAAAATTATGCAAAGATATGAAAATGCAATCTTTTCATTTCGATGAAAGCTATGCTACGAGAAGGAGAAAACATTTATCATTCCCATATGCACGATGTCCTAAAATATATTAAACTCATCAATATCAAGATTCTCAAGAAATGAGAAAAAGGTACTGAACACCAATGCACGATTTATGGCCCCCCTCGGCCACGAGGGGGAAAAAATTTCATAATTTAAGATCAAAAAATGCCAAGAATCATGCAATTTCGCTACTTGAAATGTAAGGATGCCCCCAATCTAATATAAAGCAAGAAATTAAATCTTTTTGTTTCAAAAATTTCACTAAAAGAAATAATGAACTTTCTTAAAACAAAGAAACACAAACTAAAAGTTCTCTTTTAAAGCGAACTATTCAGAAGAAATCTGATCTTTCCCTAAACAATTCTAAAGGAAACAAATGCTTTGTAATTGAAAGACACTCAAAGCAAGAGACTAATCCTTCAAAACCAAGCAAAGAAAAGATGGATAAAAGCAACTCAAAGAATGTCAAGAAGACTGTAAACAAATAAATATAGTCTCCAAAAGTTCAATCCAGTTGTTCAAAGCAAAACTAGGCATCAAAAAATGACAAGACCCAATACAAAAAAATTTACAAACAAGTTCGCAGGCTGGCAGTGTATTACAGTGTGAGAATCAAAGATTCTCGCAAGCTGAACAAAGGTTGACTGCGAGGGGTTCGCACTAGAATTAACACCAGGGTGTGAACTCATGTGTTTCTTGTAGGCCACTAAAGGGTACAGTGCGAGAATGTCTGTAAACAAGCAAAAAATTGAAAAAGGACTAAATTTGAGTGAATTTTCAGATCCAGAGAGTCTAGATGGATCTCCCATAGACTCAGAGACCAAAAAACAAGAAATCAAAGCAAGGGAAACTAGACTAACTAGGAAACAATCCGTTCCCCAGTGGATTCACCAATTTTGTTATCGGACTAATCAGTAGGTGTGGACACTAACTCATCTCCCTAGATCCATCTATATGTAGAACAAAACACGCCAGAACATGACTCTTTCCTTAAGTTTTAAATATTGAATTTACTAACCAAAGAGGGATGGGTGACATACCATTTAAATGTTGCTTCCTCTTGCCATCACCATCTTAGCTCCGTTCCAACGCTCATACAATGATGATCCTACAAAAGAACGTAAGCATCCAAAGTGATAGCAATATCATAAACTCAATATAAACCTATGTATGTGATCAAGGAATCACACAATAAAACACAACAAGATTTATAGGAAAGAATCATATTACTGTATCATATTAAATGTGAAAGAGAGATTACAACCATGGCCTTGATGTCGTAAGGTCCCTTCCAACTATCCTTTATTCCCCACACACTTTCACTCCAAGAATTCTGAGAGCACATATCTGATAATATTCACAATCTGTCTTGACAAAGTGGCTCATCTAGCCAAGCTAAAAATCTCCAAAACTCAATCCAATCCAAGCTAATCCCAAAAGCTCCAAGCTAACCAAAGCTAAATTTCTCCATGATAACTCCTCTCCTTTTATAAGTTGAAGAGGATAATGTGAGGAGGTTAGGATGATCCCACTAAATCATGAAAGCGAGTAAGATCCAAACCATTCGGATGCCACCTCACCATAGAATGTTTTCTCCTTCTAGAAGATTCGAGAAAATGTTTTTTTTTCCCATGTGTAGTCATTCTCATACCCTGCCTATAGAGAAACCTGTGAAAATCTCACACCCTAGATATGGTGCAACCTGCGAGAATCAGGCATTCTCACACCCTGCCTATATAGAAACCTGCGAACTTCCTTTTTTTACAGGGCTTTTACAAAGGAAAATGCAAATTCTTTTCTCAGGAAAAGTTATTCTCCCTTCTCTCTTCAGGAACTCAGGTCACTAACCCCTCTGAAGGAAACATATAGGTTTACATCATTAACGGTCATAGGGATGGCGAAAATAATGTGTAACAACAGTGTCTAGCCTCTCTTCGATCGCATAGATCAAACTACTTCCTACATCACCTAGATTTCTATTTATACATTACCAAAAGGGCCTAAACATGGGTAAACCCATGGGCCGACATCCCCATACCCGTTACATAAGCCCAAAACCCAAAAATCCCTAAAAAGGGGTTGAGATCCCATGATCTCCACCTCGACTTGCGCTCCACCTTCGACATCCTGTCGAAGTCCCAAAAGTAGGTCAAACATGACCAAGGATCCTCACAAATTGGTCAAGGTCCAACACACACAAATACTTGGTGGACCTGCATCTTTCCATTAGTGGAAAAATTATGACATGCATTTGAAACCCAAACCCTAACATGTGATCCTTTTTCAGGAAAGAAAACCAAATGGTGTAAACTAGGAAATGACAGACAGGGTCATGAAGCTGAAAAAAAAGAAGGAGGATAAGATAAGAAAGCAACCAAAAGAGTTAGAATTGATTTATGGATATGGTAAAGGAGGGAAAAGGGTAGGGGTGCATACCTAGGTTACAACAATGACAATGAAGGCCATGGTGGAATAAATGTACGAGGATTGAAAGAATGCCAAGGGAGAAAGTACATCAGTAAAAAAATGGAGCAGTTAAAGGAGAAGGAGAAGGTGAAGAACCTCCAAATCCTCCTTCATTCTGATCATCATCATCATCATCATCATAATCATCATCGTCATCTTCTGATTAAAGTGAACATTCTTCTCATAAGAGGAAAAAGAATTCCAAGAAGGCTTCTCATTCTCATGATTTTCCTTTATTAAAGCTAGATGTAAAGTTTGATTTTCCTAGTTATGGAGAGTTGAATGCAGAGAAGTTGGATAATTGGGTCAAAAAGACTGAAGTATATTGTAGGGTACAAAAAATCATAAAGGACACTACAAGGATATAGTTGGCTACTCTTCGCCTAAGGAACATAGCTTTGACATGTTGGGAGATTCAGACACAAGATGATCTTATTCAATATGGTAAAGTCATTTCTTCCTGTATTGAATTTATTGTTAAATTAAGAAAGAAATTTTATCCATTATCTTATATGCAAACATCAATGGTTTCTTGGAAATATATAAGACAAGGAAAAGCAAAAATTTTCAAGCTCAATACACAAGAATTTAAGAGGAAGGCATTAACTTTGGGAATTCCATTACATATTCCTAAAACTCTTCTAAATTATATTTCCGGTATGAAATTATATCTTTGACATACTATATTGATGTTTAATCCTACTAATATTGATGAAGTGTCAATACAAGCTACTCATCTTGAAGCTAGCAAAGGAAAAACAATTTTTGAGGATGTGTTAGGGGAGCCACATGAATTCGAGGAGCAATCAAAGGAAAAAAGGGAAGAGTAAGAGGAAAGCTACAATGAAGAAGAATGAAAAGAAGAAGCCTACATGTTTTGTTTGTGATAATAAAGGACATGATGGAAAACATTGTTGGAAGTTGCATCTAGAATTGAAACCAAAGTGGGCTCATCCTTGGAAGCATAAAAAGAATACCACAACCGTATTTCAGGATCTTGGATCAAATTCTAAGGATAAAACTAAGGTTACATCTATGGGTATCAAAGGTGAATTTATGTTTCTACTTTTGGTTCACATACTTCTTCTTCAAGTATAAAGTAATCCCTGATGGAAGGCACATAAATGACATGTTTCATTTACAAGTTATCTCAAAGAAAACTAAGTTTGATACACTTGTTGATAGTGGTTCACAAGAAACTCTTATTTCAAAGAAATTTGTTCCAAATTTGGGGTTGGAAACTACGCCTCATCTGATACCATATCCTTTGCATTGAATTTGTGATAATGCTCAGTTATAGGTAACTAAGCAATGCAAGTTACAGTTTGAGATCACATCTAGTTTCATTTGATTTTTCTAATTTCCAAATATGATAATTATTGCCTTATGATTTCAAATATATTGTAATGTAGTTGTTATCTTAGAATAATTACACACTGAAAAATCTCAACTGAAATAAAACTATAGTGGAAATAACAGAATCATAGAAATATAGCCATGTCCAATAGACACAATATTTTTTACCCTGGGAAACCCAACCTTGGGAGAAAACCCAAAAAATTTTCTTAAGATGAACTCAAGCCATAAATTACACCACCATCCAATGAAGAAACCCTATCACATAGACAAATTCACCCTTGTATGAGGAAGAACCCTCAAATATAGCACACCACGGAATTGGCACAACTCACAACTGACAATGACAACTGGCTAATGTGCATTTGATGAGAAGAGTTGTGTGATGTGTAATAATGAAATGATCTAGCATTTATTTATAGTAATATGAGTCACATTTATTTAATTGTGGGGATGACATCTTATTTTGTCCACAATAATTCATTTAATTCTTTTCTCGGGTTTGTTTAATATTTTAATGGACTTTGACTTGTTTTCTTGGCTTTCTTCTTTTACTAGAAAAGTTGTCCTTGATCCTTGTTGATGTAATAATATATGGCATGCACCCATTTGATGTAATATTGTCCTCACATGCATGTCTAATCAATATAGGGATATAATGTTGAGTAAATCTAGCTAGAATCCCCTCGTCACAAGAGGTCTTTTGAGCCTACATTCTTCAACATTAGACTAGACTTTTAAACAAGTCAAACCTACGCTATAAGAAATAGATCACTCCAACCTGAAGAAATCATGTGATAGCACCTCGAGTCTCTATCAATCCTAGTCAAATCAACATGACTAGGAGAAGACTGCACCTGGGCCATTCACCACTAGCCAAATCAACATGGCTAATCCTTTAAGTGAATGTATCATTGTCCTCATTCAAATCAGCATGTCCACTCTGGGAGAATGTTTGCACAATGATAATATCTAGAGAACATCAATGCCCTGATCCATTCACCACTATCCAAATAAACACGACCAATCCTATGGGTGAATGTATCATTCTCCTCGGTCAAATCAACATGACCACTCTAGGAGAATGTCTACCTAATGCAACCACCTGGAGAAACATCAACACCTCAAGTATTTTCCACTCGTCAAATAAACATGACTAAGGATAAAGACTACGCCTGAGCCATTCACCACTAGACAAATAAGCATGGCTAATCATGTGAGTGAATGTATCATTCTCCTCAATCAAATTAGGATGAACACTTTGGTATAATGTCTTCCTGATGTTTCCCGAACATCAACACTCCCACTTAGTGAGGAAGATATTTTTCATCATGCCAATCTTGTCTTTGGAGTACCTCAAGTCTTTTTCACTCCTAGTCAAATCAACATGACTAATAGGAGAAATATTGCTCCCGGTCCATTCACCACTAGAAAAATGGCCCCATGATTGAATAGATCACTAGCTCAGTGCTACTCATATGTACATCACCTTGGATAAAGGCTTGTTGAGAATGTCCACAATATTCTCATCTATGGATCTGTAGTGGAGCTTCACTTCTCCCTTTTGTACCATGTCTCATATGATCTGCAATCTACTCATCTCTGGATGTGTATTGGAGCTTCATTGCTCCCTTCTGTACCATGTCTCAGATTATCCGTAATCTTCTCATCTCTGGATATGTTCTAGAGATTCACTAGTCCTTTCTGTACCATGTCTCAAATGATCTGTAATCTTCTCATCTGTGGATGTGTACTAGAGTTTCATTTCTCCCTTCTATATCATTTATTGGATGAAAATGATATTTGATCTCTAGTTCTTGATCAAATAGTCCTATAAGAAGTTTCTGAATCCATATTGCTTCAAAACTTGTGACACTGGTTGTGATATACTCTTATTTTGTTGTACTAAGTGCTACATAAGTCTGATTCTTGCTAAACTTGGATATCATATCTAATCCTAAGTTGAAGTAGCACCCCGAGGTGCTCTTTCTGTCCATTGCACTCCCTGCCCATTCAAAATATGGATGTCTCTACAACCTCAGTTCACCACCTGAGACATATCTCAGAGAATATCAAACTGTACCATGTAGGTACTTCAACACATGTTCCGTTGCAACCCAATGGAAGTGTCTTGGCTCAACCATAAACTGGATCAGGGTGCTCTCTACAAAGAAAACATATAGCATGCTATTAACCAGGTACATCAAGGATCTAATCAACTATCTGTACATAGTGGAATCCACCAAATCTGAATCTGAAGTGGAATCACTCAACTTCTTCATATTTTTCATCATAGGACATGTAGCCATGGACTTGTAGTCCATCATGCTGAATCTGCTCAAGATCTCAATTGGTTACTTCCCTTGTCTAAGGGAGATCTCACTAGGTATCTTCTAAACCTCCAATCCTGATAAATAATGTATCAAGACAACATCCTTCATTTAAAACTCAAATCCCAACTCCCTTTGTCACATAAGCAAACCCTACAGTCTAGTATTCCTATTGGTAGAAGAGCTCTCGGGCATGTTGACTATTTAATGACTTTACATCATATAAGAATGTTTTTGTAGAAAAGCATCTGAGTAAATATTTATCACAAGATGTGATCAATATCAGACTCCCATGCCCCACCCAATTCATTTCGAAAAGACCATCTATCTGATCGATATGATGAACATCATCCAAAACAAGGAGAATGTGACAATGCTGTAAAATATACTTCCCTTCGTTGATACTATCAATATGTTGCAAATCTTGATTATAACCAAGAAGATCATGAAGGATCTTCCCTTGCAATGATGGTAAATAATTCTTTCTGACTTTAGAAATAAAACATGATCTGCCATTAAAATTTGGACATCTCAAGTTGTATAGATATTTAGCAAGAGTTGATTTTCCTACTTCGCTTATTCCCGCAATCCCAAAAATCATCGAGTCACTGAAATATCTTTGTTTCATAATTTCATTGAATAGACGATCCTCTTCTGCATGGTCAAGGCCGACTGGGTATTTGGCAACATCTAATGATTCCCATTTAAATACCTCTTTTAATACAATGCCCACAATTTTCTCTAAAATTTCCCCATGGTCACTGAAAAAAGAAAACAAAATAGATATATTGACTCATTATGGATAGAATTGAGAAAAGTAGATAGTAAATTTCTAATATTAATTATATTCTGTAATAAATAAGTAAAGGAAGTATTCACCTCCCATTTGTTTTGAACAATATGCCAAAGAGATACGAGGCTTCATTGAGGCCTTTCTCCATTGTTCTATAGCTTCATGTGAGACTCTCCCTTTGCATATGTGTTCATCAAAGGCACTCCCAATGGAGGTATAGATTTAATTTGATGTATTATCTACCATGTGATTCTCATTTTCATCGAGGAAGACATGCATGATGTGACAATTTGTGAGGCGATTGTAGATGAGGCTAGGAAGGCTTTTCTTCACATCAAGTCCCCTATGATTTATGAAAATGTGGTATGGAGATGGTGTTCACTCTTGAAAATTTAGCTCCCTCTCCCTATCTCTATCTCTCTCTCCCTCTCCCCCATCCCTCCCATCTCTCTCCCTCTCTCTTGCTCCCTCTATATTCCCCTCTCTCTCTTATACTCTATATCCCCCTCTCTTGAGAGAGAGAGATTGAAAAAGGGGGAGAGAGTGAGATAGGGAGATATGGAGTGTAGGAGAGAGGGGTGTATGAGAGAGAGAGAGAGAGAGGAGGAAGAGACATAGAGAAATGGAGATATGGAAAGAGAGAGAGAGAAGAGGTGGGAATAAGGGAGGGAGGAGAGATATTGAGAGCGTCTAGAGAGGGAGAGAGGGATGGAGAGAGAGAGAGAGGGAATAAAGAGTGGGGTATAGAGGGAGAGATTTCTATAGAGATAGAGAGGTGAGAGAGAGAGAGAGAGGAGGAGGATAGAGAACAAGAGAGAGGGGTTATAGAGAGAGATATATATGTAAAGAGAGATGGGTAGAGATTGGGGTAGAGAATGAGTGAGCGAGAGAGAGAGGGAGAGAAAGAGGGAATGAGGGTGAGATGGGTAAATATAGGAGAGATAAAGGGATGGATGGAGGGGGAGAGAGAGAGGGAGAGAAGGCGAGAGAGGGGTAGAGAGAGTGAGAGGTGAAAAGTGAGATGGATAGAGAGAGGGATGGGGTAGAGAGAGAGAGAGAGGGATGGAGAGAGAGAGAGAGGAGGGGGAGGGTAAGGAATAGAGAGAGAGAGAAAAACAAGGAGAAAGGGAAAGAGGTGAAAAGGGGGGGAAGAGATCAAGTTGTGAGTAAGAGGGAGATAGAGAGAGAAGGGTAGAAAGAGGTGAAA
>JASDQU010337170.1:0-10842 GCA_032191745.1 Picea mariana | reverse complement strand
GCTAAAGAAGGTATTGCTCCTTGTATCCTCATAGTGTGCTATCATTTCTTCTGTGAAAATTGTCCAAGTGAAGAGTGATTTACGAGAACAAAGCCATCTATACCATACAAATTGATTGGGTTCTAAATATAAAGAAGCAATTCATACCTTTTGTGTATGTGGAACATTATGTAGATCAAAGAATTGCTCCATCTGAAGTATCCATGTGATAGGGTCCTTGCCATCAAACTTCTGCATATCGATCTTAGGAACGTGGTTGGTATTCAACCCAAAGTTAGAGTTTCTCCATTCTTGATTCACCTTCCTTGTGTCCTCATCATGAATTTCATGGGATGCATTTTCACTTTCAGGTGTCCTCTCTATTACAAAATTTTTCAATCCTTCCATGATCTCCTCTTTTAAACCATCCATCTTAGTATTTATTGCCTCCAACTTAGCTTCCATCTCTTGTAGTTCATCTTTTGTTACTGTCTTCTTTTGTAAACCATTTATGTCCCTATGCATTTATTCACCTTCATCAAGAGTCCAATTATGATTTTCTGGAGGCTTATTTGGTGTAGAAGTTCCCTTTTTGGGTGGCAAGTTGGCCAAGTATCACCTTTGAACCTTGATTTTGAGGTGCTTCTGCTAGACAATCTTTCTTCTACTGTATCTCCAAAGTTTCGGCCCTTCTGGGTATGAAACTTTATTTTTTGTAGTTCTATGATATTTCTTCTCTGCAATGCCACAGGTCTGATCAAAATTGGATGTGCCAAGTGGAATTTATGGTAACTTTCCCACAACTTGCTGATTTTTGGCCTTTCCAGGAGATCTCAATTGTATAGCGTTCCCCGCACAAAATAAATGATATAAAATTCCAAAACTCATACCAAAAATACTATAGACTATCCACTATCCAATGAAACTAGTATCACTCAATTTGGGTACTCTAGGAAGAAGTTATGATTGTTTTACCTGTAACACTTTCTTGAGACTAGTCAATAGGACTAGTCAGATACCCTATCTTCCATGGGGTGTATCTACAAATTTAAGATGACCCAGAAGCTACACTTTTTACCACAGATACCTTACTAATTTCTATGAATAGTCTCCATATTTCAGGGTCTTTAACATTACAAAATTTTTTTTATATCGAAAATTCCGCAATGGCTCAGTTCAGGATGATTCCAGAACCCTATCTTGCACAGGTTTTATCTCCGAAATTATAAGGCATCAGGATCTAAAATTTTAATCCAACATACCTTGATCCGTCTACTAAATATCCTCTGAGCCATTCCTTTTGAAATGTTGTAGACAAATTTTTATAGCGAAAATTCAACGATGTCTCATATGTAGCAGCGAAATCCCAAGACCTTGAGCTCTGATACCATATGTTAAGAACCAAATATCAATATAGCATAGAAAAACATCAGAATAAGTACTCAACGCCTTGAAAAAGAGAGAAACTCAAATAATAATCCTCTTCGAGGAGGAAACCTCCTTATGCCCACATAAATGTACAATTACAAGATGATTCCAAATGAAAATGTCTCCTTGGTATATATAGGAGACTAGGAGGTATAATTACAACTAATGGAATAAAGCCGACATAAATAAAATAACACTACTAATTTAATATGCCCCAATTAAGGGGTAATGAGCCAATATTAGGGCTTAACAATTTTATCCTAAAATCTGTTGGACCTACAGTCATACGTTGTATGGAATTAATCTTATGTATTTCCGAAGATTTATATTCCTTTAAATCAAATTTCAACGAAATAGAAAGATAGAATATCAAACTTCTGTGCAGGCAGAAATATATATATATATATATATTCAATGCTATCCTTACTTTACATTGATATTGTGTGAGTGTTTTGACTCTATGTAACTCTTACAGTAAGATACGAGTTTATAATTACTTTCTATTCTTGTACTTATATAAACATAGGATTTATGCTATCCGAAATCGATTCAGACTGACTTTGTTTTAAACTAGAAACATTCCAGCGTGCTCGCATAATTCTGATTCTACTCAAGAATTTGGATGTACATGCAGTTTTTAATTTGAGGTATAAAATTAAACTTTACAGGGGTTTTTTCCTACGTTTATTTCCATCCATTTGTAGCTTAACTCACAACAATAATTTACACAACATTACGCTAGCTATACTCTCTTTCAATCATTTAAATCAAAACAATTCTTGAGTTAGAAAGAAATTCAACATAAAATAATTCACCTAGCAATATATAGATGTATTCTGTCAGCCATTTAAATCAAGAGACATATAACCAGAACAGAGTAGATGAACATATCTGAACCAGATCGTCGAAAAGACAAATGGAACAACCACGTTCCTCCCAACCTTAGAATGGAACAACCAAATTCACTAGCTCCATTCACCCCCTAGCCTAACCATGAATCCATGAGGGCGAGCTCATAACTCCTCCTCAACAATAGTCCTTCTGCCTCAACAACTTCTCCTTTCCTCACACTCATAAAACCAGTGTTCATAACAGAAAGAGATAATTATTCCTTTTTTTCCCCAGCATACTAGGCAACATCCTACCTCCTCCCATATGTTATATATCCAAACCATTTTTGCCTAGGTCTTTTTCCCCCTTGGGAATTTTCGCAGCTTTCCAAGTCCCTAATTTTTAGGGGCTGTGAGTGGCCAAATTCTTGATTTTCCACTTGTAACAATCAGTCCTGAGGTAGTTCCAACATGTTCCCCACTCATGGAGTCATGGTCAGTTGATTTTAACATGGTTGTTCCATTTTTCCATCAACAATAATTATAAAATATTTTGTTTCATGCAAGTTTCATAGTCAAATAGTTAGTTGGGTCAAATCAAATATCTGCCCAATAGTCATAATCATTAATTAAAACTAACTAAATTCAAAATTCGTAATTTCCATAAATGGCAAAAATTTTCCAATTTTGAATTTACCAAAAATGAAAATAATTTCCTAAGAAATTTCAAACTTAAAAATACTTTATTTTTAGTGATGTTACAACCTTCCCCCCTTTAATAAAACACTATCCTCAGTGTTCATTCCTTTCTTGGAACAAGATTGGATGAAATTTCTGCAAATCTCCCTCCAACTCCCAAGTGGCCTCCTTGGGGATAAAGTGCTTCCATTGCACTTTTCCGTAGGCGATGACTCTGTTCCGAAGTGATATTCTTCTCCTGTCCAGAATTCACAGAGGTTTCTCTTGGAACTCACCTTCTGGTTCCACCTGCACCAAGTTCCAATCAATCATATGAGTAGGGTCATGAACATAATTCTTTAACGAAACATGAAATACATTATGAATTTTTAGATTGGCAGGAAGTGCAAGTTGATATGCTACAGGTCTAATTCGAGCTAAGATCTTGAAAGGACCACAAAATTTGGGTGCCAACTTGGCACAGTTCCCTAGCTTTAGTGAACTTTTCCGGGCTTTGACTTTTAAATAGACGTGGTCTCCCACTTGAAATTCCAAGTGTCTTCTTTTCTGGTCTGCGTAAATTTTTTGTCTGTCCTGTGCCTCTTTTAAGTTATGTTGTACTTTTCTTACCATGCTCTCCATTTCTTGGAGCATCTCTAGTACAACCATGAGTCTGCCAACTGGGTTATCCTAGCTAATTGGATTCCTACACTTTCTGTCATACAATACTTTGAAAGGGCTCATTTTAGCCGAAGTTTGGTACCCATTGTTGTATGCAAATTCTACCAAGTGCAGGTAGTCTCCCCACTTGCTTGGTTTTGTTCTTACGTACATGTGGAGCATATATTCTATGATTTGGTTTGTTCGTTTAGTCTGTCCATCTGTTTGTGGATGATAACTAGTGCTGAAATTCAAGTTAGTATTTAACCTTGCAAACAATTCTTTCCAAAAAGCAGATGTAAATTTTACGTCTCTATCCGAAATCACCATTTTAGGAATACCATGCAGTCTAAAAATTTCTTTCATGAATATTTCATCGATGTTAATAGATTTAAAAGTATAATTTACAGGAATAAAGTGTGCAGAATTACTAAGTTTATCGATTACCACCATAATTGAATCATTTTGTTTCTGAGTTCTAGGCAAACTTGTAATAAAGTCCAGTGATATAGTCTCCCATTTCCATTTCGGCACAGGTAAGGGCTGTAAAAGGCCGGCTAGATGTTGGTGTTCGGCTTTTACCTGCTGACAATCTTGACACTTAGCTAAGTATTCTGCTATTTCTCCCTTCATATTAGGCCAATAAAATAACTTTCTTAGTGTTGTTATCGTTTTCTGGTATCCTGGGTAACCAGAATATGGTTTCTTATGAAATTCATCCAAAAATGTTAACTTTAACTCTGTCGAATCAGGTATGTATATTCTATTTTTAAATCATAGTAGACCATTTTTGTCCACACTCGAATCTGTTTTGTCTGAATTTTTTGCATTGTTCTGAAAATTTTCCATTGTTTTAGTGTAATTTTCGTCGTTATTACCTGCAGTCTTTATCCTCTGCTCAAGATCACTTTCTGCCCTGCTAATGTTTATTTCAAAAAACCCATGGACTCTTCTGCATAAGGCATCAACTACTTTGTTTTCCTTACCCTTGATATGTCTTACCTCAAAGTCAAATTCGTTCAAGAAGGCTAGCCATCTTGCTTTCCTTGCATTAAGGTCCGATTGACTAAACAAAATTTTCACACTGCTGTTGTTTGTCAATAACAAAAAATTTCTGCCCATTATGTAGTGCCGCCACATCTTTAAGGCGTGTATTACAATTGCCAGCTCTAGGTCACGAGTGACATAGTTTCATTCATGTTCCTTTAGTTTTCAGGACTCATAACAAATAACATACCCTTCTTGGGTTAGGACACCACCTAGTCCTTCTTTACTCGCGTCTACACAGACGATGAAGTCTTTGTCTGGATCTATTACCTTTAGAATGGGTGCGGTCGTTAATAATTATTTTAACTTATTAAATCTGTCTTGACATTTATGTGACCAATTAAACTTGGTTCCCTTCTTTTGTAGTGATGTGATAGGGTATGCAATTTTGGAAAATCCCTCTATAAATCTGCGGTAATATCCAATTATTCCCATGAAAGATCGGATGTCTGCTACATCCTTAGGGATCAACCATTCCATGATGGCTCTTATTTTCTCAAGATTGACTGCAATGCCTTCTGCAGAAATTACATGTCCTAGATATTGTATTTGCTTCTGATAAAAGTCACATTTATCAAATTTAGCATACAGTTTGTGCTTCCTTAAAGTTTCTAGAACTATCCTTAAGTGCTCTTCGTGTTCTTCTTCTGTTTTAGAATATACTAGTATGTCGTCAATAAATACCAACACAAACTTGTCCAAGTACTAACTGAAAGTATTGTTCATTAAACACATAAACATGGTTGGTGCATTAGTGAGTCCAAAAGGTATAACAACAAATTCGTAATGTCCATATCTTGTTCGGAATGCGGTTTTACTTATGTCCTCGTCTTTTATCCTAACCTGGTGATGACCAGATCGTAAATCCAATTTCGAGAAAATCTTTGCCCCACCTACTTGATCGAACCGATCATTTATCCTAGGTAAGGGGTACTTGTTCTTAATAGTCATTTTGTTTAATTGTGTGTAATCGATGTATAATCTCAGAGTTTCATATTTCTTTTTAACAAATAGGGCTGATGCTCCCCATGGTGAAACACTCAGTCTGATATATTCTTTGTGCAATAATTCCTGTAATTGAATTTTCAATTTTGTTAATTCTGACAAACTCATTTAGTAAGGTGCTTTAGAGATAGGGTCTGAGCCCGGTAGTAGGTTGATAGAAAATTCTATCTCCCTCCTTGGGGGTAGTTCAGGTATCTCATCCACAAACACATCTCTGAAATCATGCAAAACGGTAAAATCCTCCAAGTTAGGTTTATCTTGTTTTTATAACAGGTTTGTTACTTGGATGGCATAAACTTGACCACCCTTTCTCACACATTTCTTGAATTGCATTGCTGAAATCTATCTAACTGAGATTGGTTTTTGTATACCTTGAATTGTCCTAAAAGTGTCATTTTCGTCTTTAAACTTGAGTGTTTTTTCATAAAAATCTAACATTTCTTTATGTCTTTCTAACCAATCCATCCCGATAATTACATCATAAGACCCTAACAGTAGGATGTTCATATTTGTCTTTATGTTTTGAACATCTAAACTGAACTCATAATCAGGGATAAAGTCGACTACTTTTCTTTTCGTTCTTGTTGCTAGTTGTACCAGCCAAGATTTTGCATGTCTTGTTTTCTTAAGTTTATTTGAATCCACTATACTAGGAGTGATATAACTCAATGTAGCTCCAAGGTCAATTAAACCAAAAATATGAGTGTTATTGATGTTACATTTGATTTCCACCATAGAGGACTGATGGTCAACTTGTCGACCATCCACGGCTGCATTTATTCGATGCAAGCTTCTGCCCACATCTCCCACCATGGAGGCTTCCTGCAGGTTGTGAACCGTAGTTCTGGCTGTGGAAGTCAAACGTGGGCAGTTCCTCCTTAAGTGAGGTTCTCCACATTCCCAACATTTTAATGGTTCACGGGGGTTGTCCTCAAACTTCTTTGTCCCTAGGTTTATTGGTTTACCACTTCCTTGGGTGTTCTGATTGTTGGAGTAAAAATCTTTCCTTGGAAAACTTTTTGCTGCATTCCGATAAGGAACTGGCTAATATCCCTTCTTCCGCTAGTTCATTCGGTCTTGTTTCTTGTCTTTCCAAGACTTGGGAAATTCTAACCATTGTTTGTATTGGTTGTAACACATTCGGGCTTTCCTAAATACTTCAATCAAGGACTTGGGATTATCAAATTCAATTCTGTCCTTGTAGGACTGTGGTAAACAGCTTAGGAACCGTTGTATTTTCACTTTATCCTCCCATATATAAGGTACGAACCTTAGTAATTCCATGAATTTGTTTATCGGATCTTCCATAGCCATTTGACTGAGTCGCAGCTCATAAAATTCTTTGGTTTTTCTTTCATAGTAAATTTCAGATAGGTACTGTTTCTTAAAGTCCAACCATTCCATCTATTTTTCCTTTAGACCCTTGGCCAACTTCAGGTATTTCCAGCAAATGCTGGCTTTCCCTTTTAGATTATAGATGGCCATTCTGACCTTCATATTGTTGGAATAGTTATATATCTAAAAATACTTCTTGATGTCTAATAACCATGCTTCATCTTCTTCCCCTATCCTGGATTCCTCATCAAAGGTAGATGGTTTGATTTTCTTGAACTCTCCCACAAGGTGATCCTCTTGCTTCCTTTTTCTGCCTATTTTTGTTTTATCTTCAGCTAAAGGGGTACCTTCAGATGAGCTGTCCCCTTTCTCTAATTTAGGACCAGAATTATTGGATGCCCTTTTACTGACCTCTTCATCCTGGTTATCATCCTTTGGGGTTTTCTTTGTCACTATACTTTGCAGTAAGACTTCATTTATTTCTTGTTGTTCCTGCTGTGTTTTTTTCAGTTTCTCATTGTCTGCTTTGAAAACCTACAACTCAACAATGAGATTTCTCATTGTTTCCAGAACTTCGGTAGGTGAGCTTCCATCACTATTCTGTCTCTAATCTTCATGATGTCTTTGTTCAGGATTCTCCTCAGGTTTGATTTCTACTTCGTCCTGGGCTACCATGATTAACACAGAACATAACAGAGTTTTCTATTTGTAACAGTAATGGTTTGTTAGTTTTACATCGATCGAAATATGTGATAAATAAATGTTTTGGCCCTGTTCAAGGTCCAAGTGTTGTAACCTTTTCTCTGATACCATATGTAATGTACCTCAAATTTGTCATAATTTTTTTTTCTTAGGGACATTAATCTCCAATTCTTTAAACAGACTCGTAATTAAAATAGAGTAGCCTTTTATTTCCATTGTTAAACTCTGATAAGTTTGCTTAAGTTCTTATTATCAACGATGAAATTACTACCCCAACTTTACACACATTGAACAAAGTTCCTAAGTGGGAAAAATCCACATTCTAACATTTCCTTTTAGTTCTAAAGCTATGCTAACATTTATATATATATGTCTATACATTATATTAGACTTAGAACTATAATAGGCTTAGGACTTATGGTCCTAAACTCTCCTCTAAGTAACGCACTTCTATACTTCTGCGCAAGGTTAAACTCATTTGACTATTCGAAAAATCTCGTGTACCATGCATAACGTATTGGGGTTGGGGTTATACACCTTGGAAAAGTGTTGATGGTTAACATAAGATATTTGGAATTTCCTATCAAGGCCAAAGTCATCGAAATGAATCCCTGGTAATTTAATGGTTGGGTAAATATCTTCCAGTCATAATCGACATCAAGATTTTCTGGTTAATAAAACCCCATTCTAACAATTTGTTTAAATCTACCTAATCTAAACGATGTCTCAACTAAATGATTTACTAACTGAATTGATAGCAGTTAGAGTTAACAATTTCCATATGGTCGAGTCACGAAAGAAACTGCCCTTTACTTCATATCCCATTTAATGTGAAAGGAAAGGTTCTTGTCAGACGAGAGTTAAGCCTCTGAACCGACCATTAATGGAGGCCTTGTGTATGTGAATAACGAGGGCTATCACCTGACCCTTCAGCCAATATGGACGTGGCAACTCTGCTCCATCACATGGACAGATCCTCCCTTCGTACCATCAACATTCACTTTGCGTGGTATGAGTTCTTTAGGGTTATAGGAGTTTTACTTTTATCATTTGTGAAGTTCTCCGAAATTAGCTGTACATTTTAGTTTCTTGGTGAGGGAAAGTGGCGACTTGGAGGACTTCCCCGATGGAGGCAGACATATCTATTCGATTGACCTGGTAAGTTTCACAATGTTCCTATATTTTGATAGTTGAGTGGCACCTTGGGGTTTCATTATAGTGGAATGAACCCTATGCATTGTAACTTTTATGACGACTTTTTGTTAGGTTACCCTCTTATCGTTATTCTCCTCGAAAAATCCCTGGACTATTCTCACTACTAGTAAGTGGCTTCACTATCATTTTTCTTTATTATCAATCTTCCTAAAAAGGACTCGACATTCTGCCCTTTTTGTTTCCGTTTCCAACGAATCTGCACGAGTATAGTTTTTTTCGTATGTAGTTTATTCTTAGGGCTCATCGTCCCCTTCATTTATTCATTTTTCTGTGCTATCATTTGGTGTTGAGTCTCTGTGAGACTTCACAAGAACTCTAGCCCAAAATTTAAATCGATAGGGTAGAATCCACACTGTAAACTGCATGTTATATTCTGCCCAAGTTAAGGCAATTCTATTCAGTAGGTTTTAATAACGTTTCTTGTCTTGGTTGGGTATTTTGTATTGAGTTTTACTTGGGGTCCTTCGTTTCCCAACTACTAGATGATTCTTACAACTATAATTTTCCCTCGGAAAGATTTCCGTATTTTCATTCGGCATAGCCATATATAAATAGATGTTTGGGAATTCTGTGAATCGAATAAATTCGTTAGAGGGATATGTTCTGTAACATGCATTTCTTTGTAATTTGTATTAAAATTGGGTCATCATTTTTCATTCCATTATCTTTGATGTCTGTGTGTGTGACAAAAGTCATTTGAGCCTGGTAAACTTGGCAAGAACGTTGATTCTATAATTAAACTTTGAATTGAAAATCAACCCCTGAACACAGACAATCGGTCCATGTTAGAATTTTGATAACAATATTGGCATATGGAATTTATTCTTTGTTTAAAGTTCGGACTTCCCATGTTAATGTCGTTTATTGATTTCTTTCCTGAAGAGTTTGATTTAGATAAATTTGCTAACCAATTCTAATGATGGGGTTGTGTTATTGCAAGTGTACCCATCAGGAGGTGCTTGGACCCCATCCCCCTTCGATCTGGGGTGTCTTCTCAACCCAAAATGTGAAAGGGAGAAGCATCGGGGTTTTTGAATCATAAGTTAAGTAAACTCGGTAAAACCCTTTCCCTTCTTAAATCATTCTTTTGAAGGGTACATTCGTTTTCTTCTATTGAATAAATATTAATAATTATTTCTTTTTCCTTGCAGGGACATTCGACCATATGCCATTTCCAGACTCAGGCCTCCACCATCCACACAACAGGCATTCGAGTTCCATAATGCCACTCTTCAGAGAGCACCTAGGTTTTCTAAGGATAAATACGATCTTAAAGCTAGAATGCTAGCATTGTGGGTGAAAGAATGTCCACTCATAAATATAGTCCATTCTTTTAGCTCTCTATCTTTGAATTTAATGGTAGGCATAAGGATCATAACCTTGTTACTGTGTAATTGATTGAATCGTATGATTAGAATATGGCTGAATTTTTAAAAGTTGTATATTCGATGTTAGGGTGGAAATATGAACAGTCGATTCCTTGCAGAGAAATGGATCTATTATATGAGTGATTCTGGAATGGAAAACATACACACATATGTGAACAATTATTCTGTCTTGATTCCTTTCTTTGGATCTTATGGAGAAAATTCGACGGTTTTCCTGTTTAGTCCTGTAGATTTACTCTTTTTGCATTGTCTCAGATTCTCATTTATTATCTGTTAGCCAGTTCATTTATCTTTAATAATAAATTCCTTTCTAGGTTTCTCATTTTCGAATTTGCATACTATTTACTTTTCGTCGTTGTATATTCCATAAGTTTCACTAAGACTTAGTTATATTGTTGTGGTCTATTGTATCCTAAAATATGTTGGAGCTACAGTTTGAAGCTACAGTCATACGTTGTATGGAATTAAGCTTATGTATTTCCAAAGATTTATATTCCTTTAAATCAAATTTCAATGAAATAGAAAGATAGAATATCAAATCTATGTGCAGGTATATATATATATATATATATATA
>JASDQU010337167.1:0-12080 GCA_032191745.1 Picea mariana | reverse complement strand
GAAATTGGACTTGGACTTCCCTTAGGGATACCCCCCTTGAGTTGGAGAAGAGCCATCCTAAAGCGATAGAAAGAGCTACTGAGGTGACAGTGGGAAGCCTTCTTGAGTTACACAAACTGGTACCTTGTGCTTGGGAGTTTACACTTTGGGGTTGCTAAATTTTGTTGTAACAAGTCCCTAGGGTTTTTCTTACCCTTGTTCATCTCTATTTTGTTGGATGTAATTCTGAGTCCCATTAACCTACTTTGGTCATTTGTGGACATTAATTTAATTTCTTTCTTTGTTTCTTCATAAATCTTTCAGTGTTAAAGTATTATCCTACAAATTTCACTAAAAGGAGGTCCTGTGTACAACTTTCAAACAGATATCCAAATGTTCCACATACTTGAAGTTTGAGCACATGACATTTATCTAGTCTCTAAAGTCATATACAGCCATTTGAGTAAATTACTGCTCTCTCTTTCGTGACTTAATACATGTCCCTCATTCTAGGCCAGTTACCCACGTAAATAATAACATTAAGGCTTAAACATGAACCCAAGTAAGGAATTTGCATTTATAAGCTCACTGCCATAAAGAGTCACAAAAATAATCTATGACAAAGCCCCACCGACAAGATTACTAAACTCATAGGTAAACACAAAAGAAGATCTAAGGAAAGAAGAAAATGCAAGTACCCAAACAATTATAGATGAAGCACCATTATTAAAGTGAAAAGTTCGAAAGACAGACAAGGAAGGCACTAATAATAAGAACGTGAAATCACAAACCAGAGTTTGTCAAACAAGTTCTCTGGGGCTGGATTTGCCCAGGTATTTTCATTGTGGATTGCCTTTGAATGTGCCATTCTTTTTGTTAGTTCTCTTCACCGGAAAGGAGTCATCTTGGGAAACAGGTGGATGATAAAACATATGGCAGACAAATTTGGAACACCATAGGGTGGACAGAAATAGCCTTTGTATAGAAAAGGTGACATCGAGCTACATTCAATAGGGATCTGTCTCCCTTCATTTGGGTGGAAATACAGTGTTCAGGGCAAAATTGTATAGAAATAGCCTTTGAATGTGCCATTCTTTTTGTTAGTTCTCTTCACCGGAAAGGAGTCATCTTGGGAAACAGGTGGATGATAAAACATATGGCAGACAAATTTGGAACACCATAGGGTTGACAGAAATAGCCTTTGTATAGAAAAGGTGACATCGAGCTACATTCAATAGGGATCTGTCTCCCTTCATTTGGGTGGAAATACAGTGTTCAGGGCAAAATTGGCAACCAGATTTGGAATTTTCCACAGGGATGTAGAATATCTTGAGATTGGGGCTAGGGAAAATATGCTGGCACTCCTTGACTTAAGGAGAGGCTGTTTGTATAATTGCATCATGGATCATTGATATGTACGATTTGATGTGCAGTACTGTAATACAAGATGCATTTCCAAAAAAGAAAAAGAAGAACATGGTTTGTACTTTAGAGGAAAAAAGCTATGTAACGCAAGACACTAAGGAAGACAAATTGATTAAGCATACACTTATCAATGCATAAATCCAACCACACTAGCACCTACAGCAGCCAAGTATAAAACCACAAATGTAATTAATCAAGCCTCGTAGAAAGTAATCTGAGAACTTACTTGATCAGTTAATCCAGTCTCTGTAGTAAATCTAGCACCTTGCCTCTCCATGTTTCTTAACAGAGGCCGTTGTCTCTTCAAAAATAGCCAATTTTCTGATTATTCATCAATGTTATGTTCAAAAGAGTACATTAAAACTTATTTTCCTTTATGTATGCTCACTAAAATTAGAAAAATAGTTCATAAACCATTGTTTGGAATCCTCTTAGAAAAGTTGAATCCCATAACTGATGACAAGAATCTAGGCTACCTAAATTTAATGATATCCACAGGAAGAAAGAAAAGCATATGTAATTTCAAATCAGGCATATAGAAAAAGAAAAAAAAGTGATCAGTGAAAGAGGATGTGTGTTTCTGAGCTGTCAAGCATGGATACATCATTTCAAATTTCAAGAAAAGCCTAAGTTTCGCTTTAGGAAATCTCCAAACAGGTTTTGCAAAAAGAAGTGCACACCCATACAAATATGTATATTTTGAAACCATTGTCAGAATTTAGATTGCACTTTTCTGTATATTACAAGCAGGAGATAGATGAAATGTCAAATGACTCTCCTAGAGATATGCTTACATTCAATTATAAAACAATCCTGAGTCCCTGCTGTTACCCCCCCCCCAATGCCTAGGGGTAACTAGAGTAGATCATGTCTCATGGCCCACAATGAAGACAGTGATCCCGAGGATGATGATCAGCATGTCCACTCACAGCAGCCCAGCAGCCCCCTTGGATGCCTCTTTCACTCTTGATCAGCAAAGCTCATCACATCCAATCAACACAGTCGTTGGGAGATGGTAAACCAACATCATCATGAGGTACATTAGTCCTTCTTTCATACAGAGTGTTGTGCTTAATATATCAGTCATGTGAATGAGGATCGTCAGGGGAAGTTGGATAATGGATCATAAGCTCAAGAAGTTATATTTGTTTCCTTGTTTCACCTTGGTGGCCATCATTTGTACTCTAGTCCCGTGTTGTCACCCCCAAGGAAAAGGGGTATTACTGGGGGGCCTCACAAGGGTAATGTTCTGTTTCCCCGCCATACTTAACACTTACCATCCTGGAGCCTGTCATAGTGTACTAAACTTCGGTAATGTGTCATGGCTCATTCTCTCATGAGAAGAGGGGCTAAAGGCCCAGAGGTTGATTGCGGTTGGTAGTAAAAAGGGATAAAGAAAGAATGTTATAAAAGAAAGAAAGAATGGTATAGCAATGACTTTTAAAAGCCAGTCCATACTTGAGCTCTACATTTTTTGTGTTCGCAACTTCGCCCCAGTCCCAATGCAATGAATGCTAATGCTTGAAACCTTATAAAGGGGACTTGCAAATTAATAAAAGGAAAATATAAAAGGCATATTAAGGGGTTGAAAAAATGTAGCACCTAGAAAGTGGTAACTCAAGAGCAAGTGCACCCTCTACAAAGGCACTCATAGAAATGGACCAAATGATTCCATATGCCATGAAGTTAGCCCAACATGTTTCACTATCACACTTACTCTTGAAGGGTTCTTTTTCTTTCCTACTTCCCTTGGGACGTATCTCTCTACTTGGGTCTTTTCTTTCCTGTTTTGGTTGGCACACCTAATAGGGTTTGATGATGGTCCTCCTATACTTAAACTTGCCAACTTACATAAAGTCTTGAGCTAATGTGAAGTTTGAAGGGGATACTTGACGAGAACTGTTTATGTGGCTTCTATGTTAAGTAACAGCTTACTCTATATGATTTAAGGGCTCTTATACCTTGTGAACATTGGTTTCACTTGATTCCATACTTTGATTTGATTTGGATGCACTTGACATGGTTCTTTGAGGGACATCCCTGCTTTCAAATATTTGTTATGATAGTTCAATACTTCTACTAGCTAGCAAGATCGATCCATTTGAAGGGTTATTTAACCACTTAGAAGTGTTGAATTTCATGTAAACCTAGCACCCGACAATTATTCCTAATAAAATCACTTTATTGAACAATTGCACAGCTAGGTTATCAACAAAAACATAAGCAAAAGCATTAAATCACAGAAACCAATCACACATTGCACAAGAGATTTCAGGTAAACACCCCTAGAAAAACCCTTGCGGTAAAACCAATTCTGAGTTTGATTTTATTAAATAAAATCCTGGGCTCCCGTCCTGGGATAATGGCCCATCAGAGGAATTACAATGCAGCAATAGCCTAGCCCACTTAGCTGCTATCTCCTTGCTGCCCCTTTGCACACTTCCTCGGCCCTGCCCACTCAGTCACAAGTACATGAGCAAGACTCCCTCTTGCTCCTATACACTCATTATGTGCCTCTCACTCTCCTTAGATTTGTTTTTATAATCTCCTAATGACTAAAACCCTATCTCCAAAGTGATCAACGATCAAGATCTGATCTGATCTCTTGAGATCAACGGCTATGACTTAATCCCTTKTTGAGATGACTTAAATCACTTAAGTCACTCAACTTTATAAAAAGGTCACTTTAGTCATTAAAAAAAAGACACTCTAGAGAGTGTCGCTCGGACACCTCCGCATGCTAAGCACCGACAATGCAGAAGTACCTAGCCGAGCTACCCCAAAAGCTAACACTCCCACTTAGCGAGGAASGTACTTCTGGAAGAACCTCCTCCTGGAYCAATCTCTGACCCCATCAAATTTGTTGTTGTAGTTGCTCCCTCTGAACTGGAAGACCCTCCTGCTATCTTCGTTGCACTTTGATCTTATCTACGATCCAAGATCCCCTTGGACCCCACTACAAGATGTCCCAACACCCTGTACAACATACCCTCCCGGATGCCAAGCCTCACTGTTGCATCCTGGGTATCTGCTCCCTCTGAACGTATGAGTACCTGTCCATCCTCAAACATAACTGCATACCCCATGTCCTCGAAGGCTAATACTGAGAGCAACTTCAGCTTTGGGACATATATCACTCCTGCCACCTCTAGAGAAACCCCTGACTCTAGTTGGAATCTGACACATCCAACCCCCTTCACTGCAGGTATGGTATGCATCCCACTCTTCAGATAGCAGTCTAAGTCTTTCTTTGAAACACTAAGGAACATCAACCTCATTCTCGTCATATGGAAAGATGAGTCATTGCCCACAACCCATCCCCAACGCTGCCATCTCGGCAACCTACTGAAAAAACTCAAATTTGGCCTCCCGGACCTACTACCCGGACTCCTGCCCGAGGCTGACCAGGGTTGCCCGCAACCTCCTGCTACTGCCCGGGTCCTTTTCTGGGCTTCCCAGAGCTTTTCTCCTCGCTGCACAGCTATCTCAACCTACTACTTGGCAGTTATTCTCAGTGCCCATGGCACCTGACTGTTGCCCGAAAAATTTTGGGCAGTCTGCCCAGACCTGCCCAGCGGCTACTTAGACCCCTGTGGTCCCTGTTGGGAGTCTCTACAGCTCTCTAGGCAGTTTCTGCGGCCCTGCTTGGTCTAGCGGCTTTCTCCTTGTGTTGTTGTCGACTCCCTCATGACCTGTTCGATTTCTGGCAGCTAGCAGTTGCAGCTAGTTGGCCCGAAGCCTCTATTCCTTGGCGGTTGGCGGCCAACTGACGACTCCTTTCCTTTGCAGTTGTTGATTCTCTGCCTCGCTTGTTGGCGCTTTCCCCACAACCCACACGTCACTTCTACTCCTATTCAGTGGTTCATCCACGTTGTTACAGCACCTTCGATCTGCACTGCCTACTGCAGTTGTCGATCAACCTCACGTCCGTGCAGCCCTGTCCTTTCCTCTACCGAGCGTCACTCACCAGCAGCCCGCTTCACTAATTCCTTGCAGTCCAATCTACTGCAGCTCAACACTTACCTGCTCATTGGTTTAACTCTTCTCGACCTCAACTACTAGCTCCATATTCCTTGCTCAGTGGCTACTCAGCCCGTCTCTCTAGTGGTCGGCTCTTCTTCAGACCCCCGGTGGCTCCACTACACGGTTGTTCTTTCTGCAGTCGTTTACCTCTGCTCCTCTGCCAATCTTCACCAGTCGACGACCGCCACGAATAGATATGTCGGTTGGTTGTTATGTAGATCCTTAGCACACAACCCGACCCACATCAAACAACTCAATCGACCTTCTTCTGGCCCGATTCCTCAGCAGTCCGATCACACATCCAACTCCACGTCCTGCAGCTCTAGCCAGTCTGCAGTCCGTACAGTCGTACGACTATACAACTTCCCTTTTTTTTAATTATTTAAACCCCTCTGCAGAAAATTTAAAAATTCCCGGTACAACAAATCTCGATCTCGTGCACCTGGTTTCCTCGTCAGAGTCCAAGCTCTGATACCATGTTGAATTTCCTGTAAACCTAGCACCCGACAATTATTCCTAATAAAATCACTTTATTGAACAATTGCACGACGAAGTTATCGACAAAAACATAAGCGGAAGCATTAAATCACAGAAACCAATCACACATTGCACAAGAGATTTCGGGTAAACACCCCTAGAAAAACCCTTGCGGGAAAACCAATTATGAGTTTGATTTTATTAAATAAAATCCTGGGCTACCGTCCTAGGATAATGGCCCACCAAAGGAATTACAATGCAGTAATAGCCTAGCCCACTTAGTTACTATCTCCTTGCTTCCCCTTTGCACACTTCCTCAACCCTGCCCACGCAGTCACAAGTACATGAGCAAGACTCCCTCTTGCTACTATGCACTCATTGTTTGCCTTTCACTCTCCTTAGATCTGCTTTTATAATCTCCTAATGACTAAAACCTTATCTCCAAAGTGATCAACGATCAAGATTTGATCTTGATCTCTTGAGATCAACGACTGTGACTTAGTCTCTCGTTGAGATGACTTAAATCACTTTAGTCACTCAACTTTATAAAAAAGTCACTTTAGTCATTAAATAAAAGCCACTCTAGAGAGTGTCGCTCGAACACCTCCACATGCTAGGCACCACCAATGGAGAAGTACCTATTTGAGCTACCCCAAAAGCTAACAAGAAGGAAGACGTCTAGGGTTTCTATCTCTTCCATCTTCCTTTGTTGGCTTGGTAAGTGCTCAATCTCTTGTCTCATCTTTCCTTTGGTCCCTTGGCAAGGGTTTCAAATATTTTATTCAAGCCATAATTGATCTTGTTGGTGAAAGTTTTTCCTTTGTGGAATCCCTTCTTGTAAGGCCTTGGTCCTCATACCTTATCTTGATTAGGTGAGAGGTTAGTCTACCTTAGGATTCTAATCTCTTACCCTAATCCTTAAGATAGAAGTGACCAAATCTTAGAGGGGCATACTTCTTGACCCCATAAGACCTGATTGGAGAAAAGCACTTGTCTTCTCCCAACAACCAACCAAAAGACCCTAAAATTCAAAATCATTTTTATTTTTATTTGTTTAGAAGGAAATCTAACGATGAAAATCCAAATAAAATCTTTATTTAGATTTATTTCATAGTCTAGTGCAAAATTAACAGGTCATTTCATTTCCTAGACTAGCTTATTCAAAGGTTTATGTTTAATTGTTGATTTCTAACCCTAATAAGGCAAAACGGCCCTATAAAGTTGTGCTTTAAGATATTATCTAACATTTTGTGGCCTGATTTAAGGCATTTCTAAAATCCGGAAATTAAATTGCAGCAATAAAAATCAGATTTGGTGAAACCCTAAGGCTAGGGTTTGGTGCTCAAAAGTGTATTCTTACTCATACCTAGCCTCTATTTCATTTCTAGATTATTTCTACAAGTGTATCTTATAAATCGAGTGATGAAATTGATCTCTAAAGTGATTTTAATTGCTTGTCTTTTACTTAGAGATCTTATTGGTGAATTATAGTGCTAATATTGGAAACCCTAAAGGGGATTCACTATCTTTTTATCAAGTTATTTCTTAGCTAATGGTTATACATATTTAGAACTTATCTCTAACACTTGTTAGACTGTTGTTGCATAGTATATCTCTTGCCAAAGTGGAAACATCCAAGACGTCTAGATTTCTAGTGCATAATCTCTCTTGGATGGGTTTTTGTTTATGCTCTAAATTTGAAATTTCTGCATTATTTTACCATACAACAGATTTAGAAAATAGTGGACAGCCCTAAGCTTGTCCTTTCTTAGCATATAATCAATTGGTAATCATAGCACACATTGCACCATTGATTTATGCTATAATTGGTTTCACTCTTTAGGCCCTAAAGTGGCTTGAAAGTGGTTTTCACCTCTTTGAAGTTTCAATTGTTGAGTGATAGTCTGTATATCCCAGATCCGGCTAGTCTAGGAAATGTTGCTAATCTAATATGTCCGGTGTCTGACCTGATACTCTGGGGGTTTCTGGATGCGTTTGAGCTACAGGTTTCTACATGCTTGGTGTTTTACGCATGTGTGGGTAGATAATTAATTGTTTACAGCATATAAGTAAGCATACAAATAGTAAATGAGACAAAAGACTGCAAACCATATATTATGATATTTTTGCGGTTTACAATGTCGTATGCGACTGAATAAAAATATATCTCTCGGCTAGATCAGAGACAAAAGGATCTTAGTCGGAATACAATAAGCAAACTAAAAAAATGATACCTGAAATAGAAGAAAGTTGTTGGATCAATGGATGAGCTATAGGATCTGTTGTGCACTACAACAACTGCTGCAAGTCGGGAATGTTCTCCCTGGTGGCTAAACTCCTCGAATCTGCCTGGAAACTGTCTCAAACAGTGTGCCCTAATCTCATGCACACTCTCGGTAGCTGACCAACTGAAGATCACCCTCTGACGATCTGTGCAAATCTTGGATGGATCCCCCTGGGGAAATGCGCCCCAACTATCGCTGAAAACTACACCCTAGTGATTCCTCTGTCGGAATTGGCTAATAAGGGTCTCAAATTGAGCCCTAGGCTCCTCTGAAATGGGTCAGAAGGATTTCCCTGGATCTGATCTGATGATCTCTCGGGAATCCCAAATGTGTCCTCCCCAACTATCGCACCCTCAATGGCTGAGTAATGAGCCCAAGATGATTTCTCTGTCAGAATCTGACGGAAAACCAGACAATAGATGCGCCTCGCCCTCCTCTCAACTGGGTCGGAAGGGAATCCCTGGATTCTCCCTAGCTGGGACAAGTTGACTCACTAAACCTCCTCAGAAGTTGCACCCTCACCCTGAATAAGTGTGCCCTTGCTGCTGCAACCTGTGTAACTGCTACTAAACATCGATGGAAGATCTATGTGATCTCCCCGGTGACTAAGGTGTGTCTCTCAACATTGAAATCAACCACTGGGTGTATTCCACCTGGAATCCACAGAGCTCTCTCTCCTGAGATGCGCCTCTCTCCTCAATGACAAGTCAAATTCTTCATAATGATGAATTAGGTCGCTTTACCCTTCCTTTATAGCTTCATGAAACCCTAATTCATTATTGACCTATTTTTAGTTTATATGTTCTATTTTTAGCTCACTTTGACTTAAAAGTGCTTTTAGTCACTTCTAGCTCAATGTCACTTTCGAATTATAACACCCTCGGCTGAAGTGACTTCTAGTAACCCTATTTACCCATGTATGGCCCTAGCTATAGTCTAACGGGGTTGTTTAGACCATTAAGACTCCTCTGTGGAGCTCCTATTTGGAAAGGGACATTACAATCCTCCCTTCCCGAAATTACTTGTCCTCAAGCAACACCAATCCAGGGTGCTACAACACCTGCTCGCTCTCCCAAGTAGCATCCTCTACTGGAAGCCCTCTCCATCTGATCAGACACTCTCTGATGAGCCTACTCCTCAGTTTCTGCTCTCGGAACTCCAATACCTCCTCCGGAACCAACTCCAACTGTCCCTCCTCATCCAATGGGGGAAGCTCCTCTAATGTGCTGATGAATTGTCCCACGGCCTTCTTGAGGCAAGACATGTGGAATACGATATGAATCTTGCTCCCCTCTAGAAGCTGTAGCTCATAAGCAACCTCGCCTACCCGGCGCATGATCCTGTAAGGTCCATAAAATCTAGGCTTGAGCTTCTCGGCCCCACTCTTCTTTAGAGATAACTTTCTGTAGGGTTGGAGTCTCAGGAAAACCAAGTCCCCAACCTCAAAGATGCGCTCTATCCAGTGCCTATCCGCACTCATCTTCTATCGATAATGCGTTGTCTACAGGTTCTCTTTCAGTAACTTGAGAATCTCCTGACTCTCGGTGATCCAATCCTTGGCTTTGGGAGCTCTACTCTCCTCGAAAACTATTGGATTTTCACTATGCTAGGCTCAAGCATGAAGTTTATTTCAAATTTAGTCATGTACTTGAACCATAAACAAATGCAGCTACACCATCAACAATTGTTGCAATAACCAAGATCACAAGAAGAAATACCATGCACAAGAACACAAGAAATATCCTAGGAAACCCTTCTCAACAAGGGAAGAAAACCCAGCAATCCTTTGCTTTATTCTCGAGAGAAAGACCTCCCACACCATAGACCTAGCACACAAAAGGGTGCTCTCCAAAACCAAGAAGCTAGCGCCCAAGAGAGGTGCGCACTTCAGCCCTAGAAGATGTACTTGCTGAAATTCCGAAATTACATGTGAGTGTGTGTTTCCTCAATGGGAAATCACCTTTATTTATACTAGACTGGAATCTGGACACATCAAAAGTGGTGTCTATTGGCACAACAGGGCCAACCTCAATAACTCAGAATATAATTAATAATTACAATATTAATTATCTTTTACATTAATTATCTTTCACTTTATGGTGGGGCCGACCTGTACCCTTTACATCACAATTAGGGTTACAAGTAAATCTTACTCTTAGACAATATGGCAAGGGATCTCACACACCCACTAGTGCTCAGCCACTAGGGGCACGTCCACATGTGCTCATCCACAAGGACGTCCTACTCAACAGATCTCTATCTCACTGAGTCTCACAGGAGAATCATCTGGAGTATCACATCATCTCAACTCTCTACACAAAGGAGAACGATACACCCATCACATGGGCACCTTCACCCCTCACAGGGGTACACATTGTTTCATCTCAAACGACACACCCATCTCATGTGCATCCTCACCAACATAGGGGCACACACATCGACACACCCATCTCATGGGCATTCTCACCCCACACAGGGGCACACACATCAATACACCCATCTCATGGGCATCCTCACCCCATACAGGGGCACACCGCGTTCCATCTCAGTCTCAGAGAGGAACGACACATCCATCTCATGGGCACACCCAACTCATGGGCTCTCTCATAGGTCGACTCACTCAGTCTCTATCCTGGAGGATGTCTCACGAAGCTGTAATCATCAACACTCCCTCTCAGCTAGGGAGGCATTCTCCACCAGGACAAGTCTCTCACAGAAGTACTCGAACTTCGTCTTGGCAAGCGGTTTGGTGAAGATATCTGCAATCTGCTCATGTGTAGGAAGGTATTGCACGTGTACTTCCTTCTTCTACACCATGTCTCTGATATAATGATATTTTATCTCAATGTGTTTCGATCTATCGTGAAACACAAGGTTCTCAAAGAGCTTCACACAGCTCTGGTTATCACAATGAATAATGGTAGGATCCATCTCATGATCAAATAAATCTATCAGCAGCTTGCGAAGCCACACTGCTTTGCGGACTGCCACACTCAATGCTATATACTCTGCTTATGCTGTACTCAAGGCCACAGAGCTGTGTTTCCTACTGCACCAGGAAACCACGGCAGACCCCAAGGTAAAACAACAACCAGATGTGCTCTTCCGGTCCATTGCGCTCCCTGCCCAATTTGCATCGGCATATCCCTGCAAACTCAAGTCTACACTGGAGGCATATCTCAAGCCATATCCAACTGTGCCTCTTAGATATCGCAATACATGCATTGTTGCTATCCAATGAGTCTGTCTCGGCTGACTCATGAACTGACTAAGTACATTCACTACATAGCATATATCAGGTCTGGTGTTAACCAGATACATCAATGATCCAATCAGCTGTTGGTACAAATGTGGATCAATCTCGCCTGAATCAGTAGAAGCATCATTCATTTTCTTCAAATCCATCACCATCGATATAGGCATGGATTTGCACTCTGTCATACCAAACTTCTTTAATATCTCCACTGTATATTTTCCTTGACTCAGGAAAATCTCATCAATCCTCTGCCATACTTCTAGTCCTAAGAAGTAGTGCATCATACCCAGATCCTTCATCTCGAATTCAGAAGTAAATGTTTGCTTGCATTCAGCAATAAGTCTTTCTGAACCGGTGAGGAATAAGTCATCCACATATAGGACCAAGATTAGGCACTCGTTACCAACAACATGATAATATAGGTTTGGATCAGCAACACTCTTGTTGAAGCCCAAACTCATCAAGAATCCATCCATTTTCTCTTACCAAGCACGAGGTGCTTGCTTTAGTCCATACAGGGCTTTCTTCAACCTGCACACATAAGATTTATCGTCATGTAGCACGAATCCTTCTGGCTGCTCGATATAAACTTCTTCCTCAATCTCACCATTGAGAAAGGTTGTCTTTACATCCAT
>JASDQU010337166.1:1291-12583 GCA_032191745.1 Picea mariana | reverse complement strand
GTCATAGAACAAGGTATCATAAAAAAACTGGAAAGGAAAATGACTTACCTCATTCTCTTCATCTTGTGCAGATGGAATAGGATCTTGGAGAGCTTTGTCGGATGGAGGAGTGGTTACTGGTGCTTCATCCTCATAATCCAGCTTTCTAGTTACATCTTCACTGCATTCTCTTGGATTATGGGAGAGGTCTTGATCCTCTTCAAGGAGTTGATAATGGTCTTCATAAACCTCGTCTTTTATATCATAGGATTCTTGGTATTGATCATGATATGATTTCCTGAGATCTTCTACAATATTAGTGGTGAATCCTTTGTGGTCTAAGGCTACCATGAGGTTTTTAAGAACATCTTCATACATTTGGAAATGTGGCTTAGTAAGGTCTATAAACCTACTGATGAGGTGTGTGAAAGATGATATACCCCTGTCCTTGCAACAAATATTAAAATGATCTTGTAAATAGGATGGCAGAGTGAGTAAGAACAATTTTATAAGAGCATCCTCTCCTCCCAACTTTATCTCACTCAAATACTCCAAAAAATTTATGATGTGAGGAGTTGGGAGGCCCAAAAACGTTGGAGAGATGTTTATCTATTTTGTATCAAAGTGATTTGGGTATCCTTGAAAACTTCTGAAATCAATACTCAGAGACATTTGTTCCCAGTGTGCCATGATCCCATAACTTAGAAATATCACAGAAAGTAAGGTGGCACCCTGAGAAATATTAGTGGAGTTGCCAGATAATTTGCCTGAAACTATCAAAGGATAAGGGAAAACACGTTAGTGGATTCGCCAGGGAAGCTTGTTAGATAAGGCTCTGAGGCAAGGCTTACCAAAAAGGTTTCTCATTTTGAGGAGAATTGACTCAGTGTTCCCCGAAAACGGTGCCAAAATGTTATCGCGTAGTTTGTAGACCAAAAAAAGGCTAAGGAGTAGTAGGTCAAACCAGTGAAACATGAATCTTCCCCACCTAATGTCACCACAATGGGGAGGTTCTTTCTATTTAGGGAGGCTAGGACCAGGGGAGACATCCCCGATAACCTGGGGTTTTGAAAGGGCAAAGGCTAATAGTACAAAGACAAATTTCCCCTTCACAGATTACCGCCAATCAGATAGTCCAGCCAAAGGCCAATTTGAAGTAACCCCCAAAGAAAATGCACCTGCCTGGAATAAGACAACAACACGAAAGATATATGCAAGCTATGTTAAATGGGGTTAGTACTTCATATGTAAGTGACTATCTGATATTCAATGTAAGCAATTTGACAGTAAATATTGACAAAATCAATGTTTGCAAAAAGGCAATGATAAATATGTCACTTTTCAATAAATACTGGAACGATATAGCATTCAATGTAACAAATCAACACTCAATCCAATAAATGCTCTGAACTACCATTCAATTGCTTATAAAATGAAACGTTGCTGCATCAAGATGAAATAACCAAGGGTGATGTCAACATTCTAGGGTTAGTAGGTTAGGGTTAGTGTAGTTAGGGTTTCAGTTCAAAAGAGGTTTGAGAGTGTTTGGATCCAATTCTACTTCAATGCTGGAGGTCTTAGATCAGTGCCTTAGGGTTAATGGAGTCATAGGTGAAGAACACAAAAGTTGAAGGAGATGATATTTTAAAGGACTAGAGGGATAAGTTTTGAAGTGCTGCTAAAGCAGGGCTCCAAAATCATAACCCTAGGGGAGAGAGGCTCACTCCGGTGTTGCTAAAGCAAGGCCTCATGCTCTCTCCTCCTTCTCGGCAAACAACTAGCTCAATGAAAATAAAATCAATACAAGAGGGTTTAAAGAGGGAGAGTGTTGCTAAAGCAAGGATCTTTCATCAAACCCTAAAATAAAACGACCCTAGGTGTAGATAACCTAGGCCTGGGACATCCTCTTCCTCTTGAAGTCAAAAGGTACGACTAGCTTAAGGGAAGAAGAAAAATGAGTGTAGCTATGGCTAGGCTCTCTTCTTCTTCTTCAATGGCTAAAAGATTTTCTATCAGGGGACATGAGACAACGACCTACTTGTGTGCTTGTCCCCTAGGGTTTTGATTCAACAATATTTATAAATAGATGCAAGAAATTAAACTACAACCATTCAATCAAGAAGCTTTGCAGAAAAATACTTACAAATCATCAAGGAAATAATCATGCAAACCCTATTTGTAACACCTTCCTTCAAGAAAAAAACCATAGAATGCCAAAAATCTCTTCCTTCAACAAGTGCGCCTTCCTCAAATAAGCCAATAACTAAATGGGGTGCAAATTTCAGACCTCACTAAGTGGTGAGTGAAATATGATGATAAAATGAGGCTAGAACTCCTCAATATATAGTGTATCAATGACCTAATTTATGTTTTAGGTCATAAAAAGGCCGACAAGGCCAAAATATCAAAAGTAATATTGTTTTACATTAAAAGTTAATTTTAAAACCCTAATTGAGAAAAATTAAGACGTCAATCCCCTCTGAGGGAGACGTTAGCCCTTTCTAGGGCCAGTGCAACATTAAAGAGAAAAACATTAGCCCTCTTTGGGCCTCTCCATCATGCCACATGTGCCAACTTCCCTGTCAAACTGTCACATGGTCAAGGTGATGTCATGAGCTCATAGGTGACGTCCTGGGCCATTCAGAGAAAACATTTCACTGGAGGTGGGTCAACCCCCCTAGGCTGGGCCTTGCCAAAGTGCCTCTGATGAAACATCCTCTTCTTCTCAGGTGAAAAACCCTGATCAACCACCGTCCTATCTCTGCCCCCTAATGGGGTCTCAACATCCATCTGGTGGGCTCTTCATCCCCATGGAGGTCCGAACTGATCATCTCCCCATGTGTATCAGTCCAAATGGTACCTATCCATTGGGCATGGTCCTACACATGAAAATCTATGCCCTCCATGGGCTCATTAGTCACAAGAATCATAGCAATGTCAATCACATTTCATCATTAATTTTATTAAACATATGCATAAAAACCCTGATACATCGGTCAATAGGTCAAAGACATTACAAAAACCTACAATACAAGACTGGATAAAAAGAAAAAACGTCCTATTGGGCTAGTATCCACAAGAAAAGGGAAGTCTCTAGGAAAGTTTCATCCAAGCCATGTAAGTGAGGTGATGCGGCTAGGGGATGTCTAGACATGTGGGTGAAGTGAGAGCTAGAGATGCATAATGTTATCTGTGGGTGCCTTTGTAGAAGGTGAGCTGTACCTATCATGGATGCAATTTTTCCAACCCCGTTCTTGCCTTTATTTTTTTTTTATTTGATTTTTCTTCTTCTTTTTATTTATTTTTTTATTCAAGGGTTAACCAGAAGACACTGCCTTGGTATGGTGACCAGAGCCGACAGTGTTACCCACAAGTACTTTCACAGAGATGAGAAGGCTGGCTTGTGATGAGACCCCCTTTCCCTTGGCCATGCAACCAAAGTTCACTGCCTTGGCATGGTAACCAGATGGTGCCAATGTCATACTATTAGGTACCCATGAACCTAAAGGCTGGCTTGTGATGAGACCCCCTATCCTCTTGACTAGGTTTTGTTTGTTATTTTCTGGGTCTTTCTTCCTTACCGAGAGGATTTTTATTTCCTTCTTGGGGATCCCTAGGTGAAGCATCTCAAGGTTTTATTTCTAGGCTTTTATCTTTTACTAGATGCTTTTACCTTCTAGGCCTTTAGCCCCTTCTTCCCACGAGATAAGGTGCAATCCTACAAACAGGTCAACCCAATGTCCGGACAAGGGGAATGGGATAAATGAGTGGGAGATAAGATGAAATAATGGTGCTATAATGGGAGTGGACGATAGATTTTCAGAAATCCCCCAGTGACAAACCAAGACCTATGGGAACAGGATTGCTAGGGCACCCTGTCAATCCCCCCAAGCATGGTCAAGTGGGATAATGTAAGATCCAAGAAATTGTTGGAGGTAAAAGGAATCAGATGCATATATTTAAAGGTTTCAATGATCAAAAGTGACACATACCATGATACCTGGACCAATTAACTCATGGAGCAAGAACCTCTTCTGATACAGGACCAAGCCGATGGTGATGGATGCTGCTGCCGCTGACAAGATAAAGCTGATGGAAGAAGAAAAGGATGGACCCTCCAGGGCTATGCTCATGTTAATCCTTCTCTTGGTACTCCATCTCTAGGACCTGTGGGCCTCGAGACATGATATCCTAGTTATCCCTAAAAAGTGGGGATAACATCTGGCTCCAACTCAGGGACTTGTGCTCACCATAGAGTGCATGAGAACCTCAACATCTCTGGGATAACCTGCAGACCTGCTCAATCTCAATAGGGGCATCAGTAACAAAAATGGTGTGGTAATTTCACCCCAGCATACATAAATATATATACTGAAATGAATCAATCAATGAGTAATAAGATGAAAGCAAAATTCTTACCTGTACTTACCTATTGGCTGTAATGTTGGGTGTAGTCAAACAACCAGTGAAGCCAATACAACAACGTTCCTCAATACCTGCCTTTGTGCTTCATCATAAACCAAAATAGTGATAAATCAAGCACAAAAATGTCATGGGTTAGAATATATATCATATCATCGGAAATCTCAAAGTCTAACTCATGGAGGCAGGTGGTNGTGAAGCCAATACAACAACGTTCCTCAATACCTGCCTTTGTGCTTCATCATAAACCAAAATAGTGATAAATCAAGCACAAAAATGTCATGGGTTAGAATATATATCATATCATCGGAAATCTCAAAGTCTAACTCATGGAGGCAGGTGGGAGGGAAAAAGTGATCGCAATGCCTACTCTCAGGAGAGTGCTTAATCCATCTCAGGAATGGATTGTGAAAAGTCAAAGGTTTAGGAGACTAACTCGAGGAATCTGAATGCTGGCTACCTTGGAAATCTTCACAACTTGAGGCCCGAGGAGGGATTAGCAAAAAATGAAAGGATGAATGACCATTCCTAAAGGGGAGGTTAGAATACTGTGATAATAGGCTTCTTCTTGAGGCACTCAACTTTCCCCTAAAATCCAGAATGAGGTTTTGCCTTACAGGAGACTTGGGATAAGGGACATGTTTCCAAACCACACCTTTAGTGACATAGGGAGGTAAAGTGATCAAAGGGGGGTGGAAAATCTTATCACAAGTATCCTACTTCAGGGAAGTAACTTCCTTATTTTTATCAATATCTGAGCATAATGTTGGTTGAAAAATTTCTTCATAGGATAAATCTAAGTGCTAAGATGGATAATCATCAAAGTCCTTAAAGTATGACTGAAAATTAATCAGAGAGAATAGCATTAGGTCATCCTTGGGTGTCTGAATAAGGTCAGGTTCTTGTTGCTAGATGTCAAAGTTATTAGTAACCTCATGTGATAAATGCAAAGTCAACCTTTGGAAAGGACCATCAATGTCATACATGGGATTTTCATCATATCTAATCATATCCCATCCATGTTTCCTGACATGTATGAATTCACCAAAATTATCAGCAAAGTCATTATCTTTATCATAACATGAAGGGATTAAAACATCCTATACTTATTTGCTCTCTACATCATAAAATAAATAATCATTGAAAGTTTTGAAATAACTCACCTTGTTTAATCCTTCCTGTGTAGGAGCTTCAAGTGTTCGGATAACTTCATCAAGTGGAAGATCTGCCTCCACATATTTAGTCTTGAGACATAGAGGATCAATCTTGTCCAAGGGTTCCATTTCCTCTTCACTCTCTGAGTCATAGAACAAGGTATCATAAAAAAAATGGAAAGGAAAATGACTTACCTCATTCTCTTCATCTTGTGCAGATGGAATAGGATCTTGGAGAGCTTTGTCGGATGGAGGAGTGGTTACTGGTGCTTCATCCTCATAATCCACCTTTCTAGTTACATCTTCACTGCATTCTCTTGGATTATGGGAGAGGTCTTGATCCTCTTCAAGGGGTTGATAATGGTCTTCATAAACCTCATCTTTTATATCAGAGGATTATTGGTATTGATCATGATATTCTTTCCTGAGATCTTCTACAATCTCAGTGGTGAATACTTTGTGGTCTAAGGCTACCATGAGGTTTTGAAGGACATCTTCATACGTTTGGCAATGTGGCTTAGTAAGGTCTATAAACCTACTGATGAGGTGTATGAAAGATGATATACCCCTGTCCTTGTAACAAATCTTAAAACGATCTTGTAAATAGGATGGCAGAGTGAGTAAGAACAATTTTATAAGAGCAACCTCTCCTCCCAACTTTATCTCACTCAAATACTCCAAAAAATTTATGATGTGAGGAGTTGGGAGGACCAAAAATGTTGGAGAGTTGTTTAGCCATTTGTTATCAAAGTGATTTGGGTATCCTTGAAAACTCTTGAAATCAATACTCGGATACATTTGTTCCCAGTGTGCCATGATCCCATAACTTGGAAATATCACAAAAAGTAAGGTGGCACCCTGAGAAATATTGGTCGAGTCGCCAGATAATTTGCCTGAAACTATCAAGGGATAAGGGAAAACACCCTAGTGGAGTCGCCAGGTAAGTTTTTGAGATAAGGCTCTGAGGCAAGGATTACCGAAAAGGTTTTGTCGTTTTGAGGAGAATTGACTCAGTGTTCCCCGACAACGATGCCAAAATGTTATCACGCAGTTTGTAGACACAAGAAAGGCTAAGGAGTAGTAGGTCAAATTGGCGAAATAGGAACCTTCCCCACCTAATGTCACCACAATGGGGAGGTTCTTTCTATTTAGGGAGGATAGGCCTAGGGGAGACATACCCAGTAACCCGGGGTTTTGAAAGGGAAAAGGCTAATAGTACAAAGTGTTAATGCTCTGTAATTTTCCTAAGGTTACAGAGGCAATCAAAGAGGTAACCTCGAACCACTTGGATTCTTGGATCTATCCCTCCAAGACTCAGAGAGGGATCTCTCTTTTCGATTTAACTTGGTTTGTATTAGGATAGATATCAGGCTAGCTATGAAAGAAATGAAAGTATGGGGTTGGGGTTTTTAAATAGTTGTTTTGCGACAGCAAGGAGGGCCATTGGGCAAATGGGGTCTCCACTTAAATATGCGATTCACTCTCAGATCTGGACAAAGTTCTTACACAGGGCAAGGTAACGGAAGTGTTGGATTGAATTAAGTTTGAATGGTGTCGATTTGAGGAAGAACCAGGGGAGGAAAAAGCGAGCAAATGAGCAGTTAAGAATTCATAAACTGAGCTTTTTAGAGGAGAAAGATAAAGATTATCACAAGATGAGATGCAGAGTATTTTACAATAAATTCTGCTTTGTTATTATCTTCTGACAATAAGAATTGAAAACAAGAGAAAAGATGACAGGAAATTACTTAACAGAGAAAGAAACGCCACCAATACATCTGCACAAGAATCCTGTAAAAAAGCATGCCCATTGCTGATTGATCATCTAAAGATTACAGAAAATGCTCCTGGAAAAGCAAGGACCCCAGTCCAACAAAGAAAATTTACCCCTCTTAGGTCAAACCCTCTGTTTGTCTTTTACATCTGCATAAATAAGAAAAATCTCTCAGTATTCCCCCAGACTCACACTCTACCTCTGCTTTCTCAAAATAGAAAAGCAGTTACAATGATTTACACCTGTCGCAGATGGTCTCCTAGAAAACCAAAATTGAAAAATGTAGATAACAACTAATTTGAGAAAGTTTGATAGGTCTCTTGAATTCTGGAACTGCTGGAAAGGAATGTTGAGTTATTGGGGGATCGTTTCCATAAAATCTGGGCCATTTGTCATTTTTTGCTGCTTGCTATCACGAATTCGCTTCCAACTGGGGGAAATTGTGTTTAAACCTCTTCCTGAAATGCAGGAAAACTTTGCCATTTGTCAAGAGAATTTAAAATGCCCCTGGTCGAGCTACCAGTTACATTATAAAGAATGGCTAAAAATAGGATACTCTTCCACCTCTGTCGATGCGTAGAGCACTGCACCATACCCCTGTAAATGCTCAACCGTCTCATCTTTTATTCACTAAAATTTTTCTTTTAATCAGGGATCTGATTCTCTTTGCCGATTTTGTCATTGCCAGGTGTCTTAGTTCCTCGTAAATATGAAGGAGATAGGAAGCCTTATTGCACACCTTTGAAGCGTAGGCCCTCCAGTCTGTGCTGCTAATTTGACAGGAACAATCTCAGAGGAAATGTAACCATGTATCGAGGGAAATTGAATTTTCATTGACTAAAGGATTACACCACAACCAAACATCTGCCAGGGCAAGACAGATGTACATTTGAATGAAATCAGTTTGCTTGTCCCTCACATTGAATGAAGTTAACAGATCAATGATTTGTTTCACATCGGTGAACTCCTTCTTACCCATACATCTCAGCAACAAGTGAAGGGAAACCTTCTTTTGTAATTCTTTGATACAGACATCTAGACCAGATAGAGACTCAACAAGTTTCAAGCAATTGGAGTTCGTCTCAGGAAGGCTGCAAGAAAGAGAAAAAGAAATTATGTCTGAGCTGGCAAGCCATTCTTCATATGTGAAGAAGTTCACAATGGATGATAGGCATTTTTGCAAAATTCCATAAAGACAAAGAAATTTACGATCTAAAAAGAACCATGTTACCATGACTACCAAATCCTCTACTTCAGAGGTGGTTAAAATGGATCTTGACTTCCTTGCCCGGCATCAAGAATTATTTCCAAGAAAATATCTGGTATTTGAGATTCAGATAACCCTTGTTCTTCACAGAGTTTCTTCTGGAGGATCAGCACAGATTCCAAATCTACAGATGACACATGACCTGGTTGTCGACCCTCAGCTTGCTCAAACTCTTCTATAATTCTTAGAGAAAAATAGAGCTTAGTTGTTTTTCTAGGAAGACTACTCCAGCGAACTAACACGGAATCCTCTAAGCTTGGAAAGAAAATTTGAGAAGCAATAACATCTTCCTGCTTTTTCTGAGTGTAATTGTGGTTTTGAAAATCAACAAATATTTCTCCACAGCTACCTCTACAATCCATTGAGTAAAATGCAATTCTTTGTGGCCTTTTGTGACACATCTCATTAACCTACTTTTTCACAATAACTGAGGCACACCCAAGAACAACAACATCAAAATTGTCCAGAAAGTTGGCAGATATGTCTTTCACACTACCTTTTTCACCAGAGACATGGACCGTAGGATTGAAATCCCTTAATGATTCCCGACAGACTTCAGCAATCGATTTTCCCTTGTGATTGGATTCCTTGGCAAGAATAAAAAAAATTGCTGATGAAGCTTCTGCTGTGACTGGACTATCATCCATCAACGTCAAATTACTAATACCTACCAAGACTATGTTTTTGCATAGCTCCGCAACCACCCCAGTCATTCCAATAACCAAAACACGATATTTGCTCGGGCTTGGTCTCTAACAATGGACATATGACTTGGCGCTTGATGTGCTAGTGCTCCATATGGATTTGTGCTGGAGCTTGGGTGCTAACCCCTGACATGCGTTGCGTTGTTGTGTGACAGGTCGCATGGAGCTGGAGTGTTGTAGGTTGTGCTAACCCATGACAGGTGTTGTGTTGTTGTTGATGAAGATGCGTGGCTCTGGATTATGAATAACAACTCTAGGTGTTGAGCTTGGCCTTGGGTCGACATTCTTAATCGGCCATGAAAGTAAGGGCACCAATGCATATGCCACCCAAAAGCTGCAGCTGTCGGTATGTAACAATTTAACTCTTTCTGAATATTAGATTCTCTGTGGCCTGGCATAACCATTTGTTGTTCCTTAAGCTATTTTTCCACATCTCTTGCAGAGGAACCAGATACTTCAATCTAGGTCTTTGAGATCAACGCACATGCTGTCAGCAATAAAGTCAAATAGAAAAGAGCATGGAAAGGATTTGCTGCCATATCTGCCAAGCTGGAAAGGTGGAGTGATGTAACAAACAAGACCACCCACAGGAACAACTTGACCACTTGATGAGTATTCAGACTCCTCCCACTTGCCCAACAAATTAACAAGAAAGTTTCCACTGTACTTTTGGTAAAGCAACTGGGAAATAAAATACAAGTTTGAAACAAGAGCTGACTGTAGAATAATTGGCATATTCGATGTTTTTTTTTTTTTTTTTAAAACCAGCTATAGGCTTTCGGTGGCTAGAGGTACACAAAAAATGGGTTCTAAGCGACCAAAAGCTCTCATTTTCGGTAGCTAACATAGCATGAAACTCTACTTTTTAACCACCGAAAACAAAAACTTTTGTGTGATAACATTTGAGGTGATTTGAGAAATTTCTGTCGCTTTTACACCTTTGTTGTGTGTCGTGAGCAACAACATAATGCTTGAAAAAGAAAGATATTATTAAAAAAACTGATTCCCCTATGATATAGGGTTCTAACACAAAGAAAAATTCCCCCCTCACAAATTACCACCAATCAGATAGTCCGGCCAAAGGCCAATTTGAAGTAACCCCCAAAGAAAATGTACCTGCCTGGAACAAGACAAAAACAAGAAAGATATATGAAAGCTATGTTCAATGGGGTTAGTACTTGATATGTAAGTGACTATCTGATATTCAATGTAAACAATTTGACAGTAAATATTGAAGAAATCAATGTTTGCAAAATGGTAATGATAAATATGTCACTTGTCAATAAATACTGGAACGATATAGCATTCAATGTAACAAATCAACACTCAATCCAATAAATGCTCTTAACTACCATTCAATTTTTTATAAAATGAAACATTGCTGCATTAAGATGAAATAAACAAGGGTGACGTTAACATTCTAGGGTTAGTAGGGTAGGGTTAGTGTATGTTATCACTGGAATTTCATCCGCAAATGGTTACAAGAATTCAGCATTGTCAAACAGTTATGAGGTCATCCATGGACCTGAATTAACACAAAAGAATTCCCAAAGGGTCAAAAACTATACAAATAGTGAAAAAATTTAAAGGCACTATGAAGACACTGGGCACGCGCGGACATGCGCGAAACAAAAACACAAGATTTGCGCACATGCACACGATGCGCGACTGTTGTCGCAAAAAGCTGCACACCTGAGAAACAACACATTTATGAGAGTGGTCGGCCTCCCACCCACTTCTGGTTCAGCTTCCAAGTTGATTTGACACTCAAATCTGGACTAGATTCGACTGGGTCGCTGGTCAAAGACCTAGAAATACCCTAATTAGCCTCTTTACACACTACAAACTAGTTGGACAATAACCCAAAGGAATGCTATAAAAAGGCCATGGATACACTTCATTTTTCAAGGAATTCAAAGCAAAGTTATGCTGCCATTATTCTCTTGAGGACTCTTCTATCCTTGCCAAGAGTATACTTGCATCATTGCATTG
>JASDQU010337160.1:0-12583 GCA_032191745.1 Picea mariana | reverse complement strand
CATCAAACTCAATAGTTTCTGTTGAACTAAAGCTAATAGAGGTAACGAAATGATCCCATGATGCGGGCAAAGAACACAATAAAGTAATTGCCTTATCTTCGGATTCAAATTTCACACCCATGCTACTCAACTGAACTAGAAGAGTATTGAAAGTATTTAGATGATCATCAATTTTCGTACCTTCCTTCATGCGCAAGCTATACAATTGTCTTTTCAGAAAGATCTCGTTTGTCAAGGATTTTGTCATGTACAAACTTTCCAGCTTTGACCACAAACCAGCTGTTGTCTTCTCTGTAACAATGTTGAACAATACATTGTCGGCCAAACACAGACGTATGGCACTCAGTGCTCTCGCATCCATCTCATCCCAGTCTTCGTCTGTTATGGATGCGGGTTGCTTTGCTTTTCCCAAAAGCGCCTTCACCACGCCTTGTTGCACGAGCAGATCGTGCATTTTAACCTTCCACATCTCGAAATTATTCTTGCCATTAAATTTTTCAATTTCGAACTTAGCACTTTGCATATTTTTCATTAGAGGAAACATAAAAGAAACAAACACCACTGTTTGTAATATCCAAGACCCCCTTAAAAAAATAAAATTGTGAAGAAATAATCTTATGTAATTTTCAACAGAAATTTACATATATTCACCTTTAAAAAAAAAATTCACCTTATTCCTCCACCTTAATTCTTCCACCCTTCATCCTCCATATTATATTTTATTCTCAAATATAATAAAACCTTTCTTCAATACTTTAATACTCCCAAATGTAAAAGTATTACTTTTTAAAACAAAAATTCATACGAATCTTTCCAACAAATGTAAATGGAAGAACTTCATACGCATCTACCTTTTACTTTTTAAAAAACAAATTTCATATGAATTTTTTCAGAAAGGGGGGAGCGCTCCTCACTTAACTCCTTTCGAGGAGCAGCCGCGCACAAGATCTGGCAATGTAATTCCTCGGACGAGTTGCAAAAAATTAGTGAATGATTTTTGCTACACATCTGCGAGGTGTACAAAACCCGTTTCATTAGTTGCTCCCATCTACTACGCTCGTCTTGCAGCCCGTCGAGGACAACAATACGCAGAAGCACAATCTTCCAAGTTGTCTTCTCCACCTTTTGAGTTACCTTTGAAAAAACCCAGCATATATCAAAAAACAGCGCGCCCTTCGACTTGGTCTACAGCGCCGGCCTTGGCTTTTTCAGTCTGCGCCTTCTTCAGCTCCTGAGCTCCTCGCTCTAATACCACTTGCTGTAATTGCTAGTGCGGAAACAACAATTATCATAAGATAATCAATACATATGCAAACAGAAAAGACACAACAGTTTACGTGGTTCACCCAAAAGTTGGGCTACGTCCACCAAGCATTGGTATCGGCTATCTTATTATTCAGCTAATGGAGATTACAGACAGGTCTTACTCATACAAATTTATAGCAATGTATATTAGAAACTGACTATTAAATGTAATCTCATCCATAGTTTAACTTAGGTGCATTGGTTACAACCAATCCTAATTTGATCTCACCCTTATTCTAACTTGGCTGCATTTGTTACAACCAATCCTGGTTTATAGGATCTAGAATCCTATTCACGGATGAGCTGTTGTCACCGTTTCCAACACTTGTTGTATATAAGTTTTATGAATTTTTTAATAAATTTTGATGAGAATATCCAAGTTATATATTTTTTTCAGCCAATCTCTTTGTCAGTTTCTGGTTTCAAACATTGGATATGTACACATTCCTGTTGCAAAACCTGCCATAAAAGTTTGAAACCTGTTGGAAAACCTTTTCAAAGAGCTTCGGAGAGATGAAAAATTTATTGGGCATGTTTTATAATCTTATGAAAAATCCTGTTCAAAATATTAACATAGTCTGAAAAATCAATTGGATTTAGCTTGGATGGTTGAGAGTAATGATTGTTATCCTCCCCAACCATATTCAATTTCCATGAAGTTTCCTTTAATTCAAATTGAATAACAAGGAACTGATTTTTCAATAAAAATTGCAAATGCATAAATTCCCAAAACCTCTAATAAAACTCTGACACATGTCAATAGACCCTTTAAAATGCATCAAATTGGACTGCTTCATTCAAATACCCATAAAGTTTCCTTTGATTCAAATTGGACTGATTTCGAGCCTAGGGTCCAATTCACTGCTGCGCTGACAGTACTATTCATTTTAAATTGGTTCGACACCCTACCAAACACTCACAGCGATTCAGTAAAATCTGACACTGCGAGACTCTTCATGAATAGAAAAATAAGCTACCTGCCTAGAGAGCAAGACGAGATAGAAATTGATTGGAAACGTGGGAAGGTGGAGGTGACTGCGGGACTTTTATATTTACATTTTTTATGCTTTATAAAATGTAAATATCTGGTCACATTATGAACCAGTGACAAGTATATTTCAATAATCCTGCAATGGCTTATTTATTCCCAGTGTTACAGAGGAACACGTCCCGTAGGGTCGCGGCCATGCAACATTCGCTTCCCACATCATCGGGATGGTGACCTAGTAAACGTTTCTGTTGATTATACTGCAAAAGATAGAATGTTTAGATAACGTTTTTCTTTGTTTTTTTAGTGAAAGTCTCTAACAGAGGCCTCAAAAAACATTTCATGGAGTTGCATGATGCATTTAGCACAAAAGACATTTGGTCTAGTTACAAGATGCATTTAGTACAAAGGGCATGTCGTCTAATTGCAAGATGCACTTTTTGTGGGCACCCATTTAACACAAAAGCAAGATGTGTTAGACAAAACGGGGCTTGCGATTTAAAAAAAAAAACATAAAAATTGTTTAAAAACAAAAAAAAACTAGTAAACTATTAAATTAATTTTTTTTATTATTTATAATTTTTTTTAATCTGATATTTATAAGTCATTTATCATTTGAGTAGAAGATGAGACTAAACGACATGACAATTTGCATTGGTTACTCATGAAAATGATTTTAATTCACATAGTGACACTCCCATTGATAACCTTGATGTCTTTTTACTCTAGACTCTCATTTGATATTGATATCTTTTTGTTATTTTTAGTTTTCACTCTTCATTTTTTATTTTTGGTTTTAATTTTTCATAGTAGTTACTAACTAGTTATTTTTACAATTTTTGAATAAATTTAATTTATAATTTCATATTTCACCTTCACTTCAATGGCCTTGCCTTTCACTTTTACGCTAAGAAAATGAAACTTTTGAATTTAAAGAGGTGTCCCTAATATATCGTTGTATTGAAAAAGGGAGCTTTTGATTCGGATTTATGAGTGGAATAAAATGAATAACAGATTGAATACAATAACACAGAGATACAAAGAACAATATAGATACAATGAACAATAAATTCTATTGAATAAATAAAATACACAGGAACTGTAAAACTGCAGAACTGAAAACAACTTGCTCGAACGGTGGTAGCTATCTCTGAGAAGAGATGTGGATACTATGCACATCCGTCTAAGAAGAATGATTACAATGAGGCTCCTGAGGCCTTTTTCACATTACTCATGAATGCCAAAACCCTATACAATCATAAACCTAACCCTATGAGATGAAACGCCAAAATTTATGTGGGCCCCGATGGGTAAGTTGGTACCTCAACTTCCCGGGGTCGTAAATTTTTCATACTACCTCTGTTAGAGGTGTGTGATAGCTCGTTAGAAAGGTATTTTCCATAACTACACATTCTATCGTTAAAATTTGATTTCGTCTATAGTTTAAGTATGGAAAGACAAGAAACAATATTGCTTAGGGCCCCAAAATGACGTTGTAAATACATAAAGATGTACTAACATGAAAAATTCTCAAACAAGCTAGTTGGATTAGGTGGGTGGCCACCAATCTCCACCTGGTAGTTGTGTAGGGATTCAAATAGCCTCGAAAGTGTAGGACCCATAATTACAAAGAATTACAGAAGAACGTGTTGAACTAAACACTTTCAAGAGGAGCTAGTTGGAATAGTTGGGTGGCCACGAATATCCACCTGGATTTCTCTTCCCACCTTAATAATAAATGGTCTCCATTGGGTTGAGTTATCCCATCAAGTGAGAAAATTTTTGCTGAATTTGGCTCCCGGTTAGCCACTTTCCTTTGTGCAGAAGCTGTCTTGCTTTGAAAACCGAATAAAGTTTGATCCTCTGCTCGCGAGTGTCCTTGACCTATGTGTCAACTATCTGATTAGTGGATTCATGTTCCATGCAGTCAAGGTTGAGATTTGTTTGTGTCAATTGTTATGCGATATCTGAGGTGTCCAATAATGGTTGAAAATATGGCTAGAGGAGGTCGACATTGAACACTAGGTGCAAGCTAATGGAGGTGGGAGTGTTGAGCTCAAAATCATTTTCACCCACAACCTTGGTGATAGTGTAAGGCCCATAGAGAAGTGGAAGAAGCTTCCAATGGGGCCCTATAAGACATTCTTTCCACAAATGTAACTAGACCTTGTCTCCCACCTAAAACTTGTGCGGTACCCGATGTTTATCATGGCGTTACTTGTACTTAGCATTGGCTTTCTGAAAACTCTCATGGACATGTTGGCAGATGTGTTGAATACACTCAATGAATCTAGTATATTTTTCGGCCTCAGATTGAACATGGGAAGAATATGTCTGTGTAGTTGCAAGAGGTAGTACAACATCAATTGGACCCAATGGGTGGAATCCCATCCCCACCTAAAATGGGCTATGACCGATGGAGCTATGGAGAGCCCTGTTGTAGCTATGTTGAACATAGGGAAGACTCTCATCCCATGTACATGGATTCTTAGATTTATACATGCACAGGATGTGCACAATCATTCGATTGGCGACATTTGTTTAGCCATCGGTTTGAGGGTGGAAGGAAATGGATTTAGTGAGCTTGGTGTCCAACAGTGACTAGAGACTCAACCAAAATGTGTTAAGGAACATATTGACCCGATCAGAGATGATGGTCTGTGGTATCCCAAAATGGACCCACACTCGTTCGAAGAAGATTTTGGTAGTATATGTCATTGTGATTCTCTTCTTACAGGCTATGAAAATGGTCATCTTCGAAAACCTATCAACCACCACAAATACACAATAACTTACTTTCTTGATGGACGAAATCCCAGACATGTAATCCATCCACATGGATCCCCAAGGCCTCTCAGGAGTAGGAAGATGAGTGTATAATCCTTTCTTCTTGATGGATGGATTGGAAATGGCACATAAAGTGCAAGATCTGATATACTTTCTAACGTCCTGTCAAAGTCTTTTCAAATAAAATGTTTTTGTATACTAGCCACAATTTTCTCCAAGAAAAAATGTCTTGCCATCTGACCGTAGTGAGACTCCCAAATCATCTTGGCATGCTCACTTGTAGGAACACATAGATGGCCCAGATGCAATAAAAATTCATCCTAAATTTGAAAATTGGTGACATTCGTGCCTGTACCCAAGAGTTGATAGGTGGTGGCGAGGTAAGGATCTCGTTGGTAAAGTTGGGCCCCTCACATGCCTCATTCCCACAATAATGGAGTAGGGTGGTGAGTGCAACCATGGGAGGTCGACTGAGGTGGTCAATGACACGATTTGTGCTCCCTATATTATACTTGATGTTGATATTGAAATGTTGTAGGTATGTGGACCATTTTTTATGGTAGTCCTTCTGTAACTTCCCTTGTGTCTGTGTGAACTGCAAGGGCTTGTGATCAATGTGGATGATTGTCTCATTTCCCATAATGTAATGTTATTATTGATGGTAGGCATACACAATGTAATACATTTCCTTTTCATAGGTGGGTTATTTCCGGACAGTATCTGAAAGTGTTTCACTATGGTATGATATTGGATGGTCGTGTTGAGTGAGAACTGCACCTACAACATAATCATATGCATTAGTCTCAATCTTGAACGGTTGTTGCAAATCAGGTAAGGAGAGTATTGGAGTTGAGCACAAAAGATGCTTCAGATTATTAGATTCTTGTTGTTGTGCCTTCTCCCATGTGAAATTTTCACTTCCACCTCCTTTGGTCACTTGGCTAAGAGGCCATACAATATGGGAGAATCCCAACATGAACCGTCGGTAGAAGTTGGAAAGTACCAAGAAGTTCTGAAGCTCAGTTAGTGTGGTCGTGGCTGGCCATTCATTGATGAATTAGATCTTAGCTTGATCCACATGTACCCCATACTCATCAACAATGTATCCCAAGTATTGGACCCTGTTCATTCCAATGGAGCATTTTTCCAAGTTGGCATATAACTTGTGTTGCCTTAGAGTGATCAAAACCTATTGAATATGTTGCATGTGCTCCTCCCAAGTTTTGTTGAATATGAGGATGTCATCTAGATATACCACCACAAAATAATCGTTGGTGAAGGGTCTCAATACATCATCCATCAACCTCATGAAAGTGGTTGTTGCATTTGTTAAGCCAAAGGGCATGACCAGCCATTCAAAGAGACCTTCTTTAGATTTGAAAGTTTTCTTCCATAGATCATTCAGTCTGATGGGAACCTAGTGGTAGACAAACTTTAGGTCAATATTGCTGAAGAAATTTCCCCCATTGAGTTGGTCAAGAAGGTCATCAATTTGGGGAATTGGGTACCAGTTCTTGACTATGATTTTGTTTAATTCTTTATAATCAATAGAAACTCACCAGGTCCCATCTTTCTTCTACACAAGTACAGTCATTCTTTTGCAAGGGGAGGAGTTGGGTATGATGTGCCCCTTTTGAAGAAACTCTTGGATCTGACACTTGATTTCATCATTTTCCATCAACGATCGACGCTAGACTGGTCCATTAGGTAGAGGTGTACTAGGGGTTAGATCAATTGGATACTTGACTTGGTTGTGTGTCGATACCTCGATGGGTGAGGAGAATATGTCTATGTACTCTTTTACAATACCGTCCACTTAATTATGTCGCAAAGAGAGGCTTTGTGTAGAGGAAACAGATGTGTCGGTGACCTTATTCTTAATGTGGGTGCAGATAAAAAAGAAGAAGAACTTCTCGGTCTATGAAATGACCTTACTGCATTGCTTAGTAGAGATTATAGAAATAGTAGTATATGGAGATACCTATGGTATCCTGTACAATTGTTTACCCAAAGTAATAATAACACTATGGGGTCTAGACTCATACACAACATGTCGCTTCAACAAATATGGTTTTCCTAAAAGAACATCACAAACTTCAAGGGCTTGATGTTGTAGGGTAGAGGACACTGTTGGTTGACGTAGATATCTCTTCCTTAGTGAGGGAAGCCGATGGTGTAGGGATGTGGGTGCGGTGTCATTGGAAGGTCTAGACGCTTATTGACCTCTGTTGAGATTAGGTTATTCTGAATGCCTCTATCGATAATGAAATTAACTAGAGCCCCATTTACCCACATTTATGAGTGAAATAGGCGTTCCCCTTCCTCTAGTTTTTATAGTTCGATCGGATAGAATTTGGTGGTAGAGACAGTGGCACTAGGTTCAACATCGATAATCCACTTTCCTCCTTCTAGATTTGATTCAGAGTCAGAATTTACCTTTGACTCGGAAGCTTTCATCTCGGCCATTAGTGATTTTCTGGAGAGACATTATTCGGTGTTGTGCCAAGGGATTTTATGGTATTCAAACCACTTTCCCATGTCCTTCTTCGAATTCTCACTATCCTTCTTGTGTTGCGGCCTAGAATGGTTGTCTTAAGAGTGGCCATATTTTTTCTGTCCCTTCTTTTGTGGGTTGCGGATGCCTTTTCCTTGCTTCAGCTATGAGTATTTTGCAGATCCAAAATCTCTCCTCTTCTGCCTAAATTTTTGCTCGATCTTGAAAGAATATGTATAAGACGCACCTAATGATGTGATGTCCAGTAAATCCATTTCTTTTTGAATGTATATATGCAGAAATTCACGGTATTTGAGCACCAAATTTCATTTAGAGTCTTTGATACCCAATTTGGTGTGCACTATATGGAAAATATTGGTGAAATATGGTCCTTTCTGTTCCCTTTGCTGACGCAACATGGTCCATATTGTGTGCTGGTCCTCATAGCTTCCAACAAGGTAGTATTTTTCTTTAATGGAATTCCTGAAGGAATCTCATGTGGGGATGACTGCAAATATTGCAGATTCCTCTTATGGCTCTTTGCTCAGAGTAAGTATCCCACTAGTTCTTAACATGGGAGACAACCTTAAGGAGTGAAAAATTAATGTTTTCCCTGTCGAAAAAATTATGGACCAAAAAATACCCTTCAAAAATATTCAATCATTTATCTACAGCATCTGCATATATCAGTCCTTCAAATAATGGAATATCAAAATTTACTTGTACCTTGAAGGGGGTTGCATGATCGCTTGAAGTTGCGTCTCCTATGGGAAGTCATTGAAGGATCTGTGCAAATTTTTACATCATTTCATTCATTTTCATGCAATGGATTCATCGAGGAACATTTTAAAAAGATCTCTTGCTCCATCATATTTATTTTCTTCACCCACATGTTTTTGGGCTCGATGTGGCCGATCTTGCAAAAGATCGACTAGTTCATGTCCCAACTTCTTGTACCCAGATCTTATCGGGGACATGCATGAAGAAAAGTAAATGAACAGAAGACCACTTTGATACCACTGATCTGGATTTATGAGAGGAAATAAATGAATAACAGATTGAATACAATAACACATAGATACAGAGAACAACAACAGATATCTAGTGAACAATAAATTCTATTGAGCAAATAAAAAAGGTTGAAACTGTAAAATTGCATAACTGAAAACAACTTTCTCGAATGGTGGTAACTATCTCTGAGAAGAGATGTGGATTCTATGTACATCCATCTGAACAGAATGATTGCAATGAGGCTTCATAGACCTTTTTGTCACTACTCATGAATTCCAAAACCCTAGACTTCCAAAAACCTAAACCTAGGAGATGAAACACCAAAAGTTATGTGGGCCCCGACAGTTAAGTTGGTACCTCAACTTCCTGAGGTCGTAAATTTTTCATATGACATCTGTTTTAGGCGTGTGATAACCCATTGGGAAGGTCTTTTAGATAAATACACATTATTCCATCAAACTTTGACTACGTCTATAGTTTGACTATGGAAAGCCAAAAAAATTTGTTTAGGGCCCAAAAACGGCCCTAGAAGTACAGAAGGATGTACTAACATGAGAAATTCCGAAACAAGCCAGTTGGATTAGGTGGGAGGCCACCAATCTCCACCTGGAAGGTGTGTAGGGATTCAGACAACCCTAGAAGTGTAGAACCCACAATTACAAAGAATTACAGAAGAACATTTTGAATTAAAAACTGTCAAGAGGACCCAGTTGGAATAGGTGGGTGGCCATGAATATCCACTTGGATCAAATTTCCTCATTTATAATTGACAAAGGAAACTACTGATATGTATACAAATCACTCTCTAAGTTTAAGACAGGTTAAGTAGGAAAATTATTTATCAAATCATTAGATGTAACAAGCTTTGAATAGTAAATTAATTGGATAAGGACGTGCTTGTGATGAAGTGTGATTATGCTTTAATATGAAAATGAATGGAACTTGCTTGAATTCAATAGCCCATACAAATACACAAAAAAATTATCATTCCCATATGGAGTTTGTATCAATCAAATTTAGGCAATGCAAGACTTGTACTAAATAATGGGATATAACGATAAGATTGTGTCATTCATTCCACCATGTCCATTTGATTATCTTTGAAAACGCCTTAAGATAGCATCGATATCAATGAGGTCATATACCGATAATTAAATCAAGATGCTTCTCAATGTACAAAAATGATAATTTTGATTAAAGAAGATCAATATGGAGATTTAAAGCATATGCATGTTAAGTGCAATGTCATTGATCATCACCATATAACACATGAAATCAAAACCATGCAATGCCTATATGTGACTTAAGTGTCTTTAGTTTGATGTTTTTATAAATGACAACATGGACAAAAATGGTCTATAGCATGTTCTACTTGCTTAGAAAACTTAGCCAGATCACAAATCCATCAAAATTTATAAAACATTAGTTAGGTGTATTATATATGTGTATTGGACATATTGCAACCATGGAAACTTAGATCCAAATATGTACTTTAGAATACTACAATTATGAACAACCCCATGTAGTGACAACAACTAATTAGGACATACAACACTTTGTAAGGATTCAATCATGTGGATTTTGTAAGAAATACACCAACAATTAAACATTAACCCTTTGAATGTGTTCAAGGAATGTGTTAATTAGGTACAAGTGTCATTACATGCAAATGAGGAACATAATTATTGTCTGTTTAGGATCCAAACCAACCATTTAGATTCAGATAACCAATTGACAAGAAAATATTTAAGTACAGAGTTGAGAAAAACATTTAGTAATTTGGCCTAAATGTTACAGAATTCCATAAACTATTGCATTTATTTGTTATAATATATGGTTAATATAAGAAATACATGGAGACTTACACATGAAGTTGATCATAAGTGTGAAGCAAGTAAAATGAAATCCATCAACACAAATTTTAGAACACAATAAATAATGATACAAATTGGATCATTATATTATTTGTCATATATCCTGATGGTTTTAGAGTGAAAAAAAAATGGAGAAATGGACTTGGAAGGTCATTTTAATTGCAAGTTTTAGGTTTGAAAATTAGGGTTTGAAACCTTCCAATGCCATTTTGAGGCATCAAATGGATTTTTGGGGGGATAAAAAATTTCCAACACATGTCGGACCTCATGATGCTATTATACAAATAGAGACCTTTCCAATGGTTCAAAAATCACATTAATCAAAGATCATATGCAAAATTTATTCCTCCTGCAAGTTTACCTACCATGTTGACCACCATGGTACGAGAGGATGCCACGTTATCCCCTACTACTCGTGCATATGGGGCTATCTATGTGAGGAATTTCAAGAAGAGTCTATAAGATCCAAAACCTTATCACAATTAAGGGTTGAGGTGTTAGGATATTTACACACTTAGGAGTTAATTAAGATCAACTTGGTATAACGTGTCATTAGGTTAAAGTGTATTTCTTAGCATGCTTCTTTAGTATGCATTTGTAGTTAGGAAATACGATGGTCACGATAGGTTCCTAACGTAAAAAATATGACCATTCATATTCTCCTCAATCTTAATGCTACATTGATATATGGCTTAGCACTCGATTGGTCCATGATATCTATTTAAATAGCACGGAGGATCATTTTCCAATGATCAATTTCGAGAAACTCTCTTGTAAATCTATTTGTAATGTTGCATTAAAAATTGTTCTAAGTGACCATGTTGGTTGGGGCGGTGGATGTTTCCCCATAGGGGTTTTACCACATAAAAACATTAGTGTGTTGATATTTTTTCTAGTTGTGTGAGTGGTTACTGAAGGTTTTAGTGAACTATTTGAATACATGTGTTGTCAATGATAGTATCATAACACATTTTAAGACTCACTCCCGTTGTAGATCGAGATCTTGAAGTCATGTTGTTGCATCTACGGTTTCTTTATTTTTCTTACATTTATAGGTTGAGAGTATAAATCCATTATGTTCGGAGCTCTCATTTCAGTTAGGAACGCCTTTCATTTCACTCGGAAATGTTTTTGTGAGCCCAAGATATAACCATTTCAGTCAAATCCGGAGGTATAAAGCTTGAATATACCCTTTTAAATTTTCACAAAGATAACATTTCATTTTTATTTTGTTTTTTTTAATTTATTTATTTATGGGTTTCTACTCCTTTCAATCTGTGTATGCTCTTTCCTTTCACTCTGTGTGATCTCGTAAAATTAGAAATAGAGAGGAAATATTTTTCCTATCTGTGTATGCTCTTTGTTGTGCTCTCTGTGCAATCTCAGCAAATAAAAAACATAAGAGAAATTTTCATTTCTAGGTAAGCTAACCGAGATCTAACCGTTGTTGTCGTTGAGAAGAGAATTTGTTTTCTTGAGTAAAAATATTTTCTATGACCACACTCTCGAAGATTTTGTTCCACCACCACAACCACAACAACAACACTCTCAATCCTCTTAAACAATATAATGTGTTTTGCACTAACTCACTTGGTTAAAATTTGTCTTATTAAGTAAGAGGTCTTGAGTTCAAGTCTCATTTTTTTTAAAAGGTTCATGCATAACATAGTTACTAACTTAACGAGAACTTTGTAGAGTTCTTGTTTTTTGGGGGGTCAAGTTTTTTACCCCATTTTCAAAAATGATACTACCGGTAGCACCCCCTCCCTTTTTAGGTGTTTTTTTGATATTTTAAATTTTTTGATACATAAGGTTTTCACTTTTTTGTTTTTAAATGTTTTTTTTTTCATTTATTTTCAAATTATTCAAATTTTTTATTTTTTTTTCTCAACCATGTTTTTCCATCTATTTTCAAACTTTTCTATTTTTATTTTTATTTTTATTCAATGGTGTTTTTAATCATATTTCCAGGCTCAATCGAATGTTAAAAAATGTTGTACACAATTTTTTTTTTTAAATTAAGATTTTTCATGTAATTATGTGTCCTTAATTAAATTATGGTTCTATATTTTTTAAATATAGTGGGAAATATCATTTTTAACACTTTGTTTTACGTTTACTTCA
>JASDQU010337159.1:0-12583 GCA_032191745.1 Picea mariana | reverse complement strand
ACAGGAGCTTGGAGACTCTAGAAAGTGTGTTTGTTGGAGCCAAGAGCCACTAAAAGGGAGCTTGCGACATCAAGGAGATCAGGTTGTAATGTTCTACTTTCAATTAATATGATACAGTGGCATGTCCCTTTCCCATAAAGCTATTCTCACTTTATTGTGTAATTCCTTGATCATACACATAAGTTGACAGTTGAATATATTTTGCTATCTTCACTTTGGTTGGTTTGTGTTGTCTTGGTCTTGACCTCATGAGAGCACCGGAGCAAAGCGGGAGCAACAAAGGCCCTAGGAAGTGATACAAAGGTATGTTACTTGTTCCTCCCTATTAGTTAATTCAATGGTCATAACTTAGGGAAAGAGTCATGTCATGTCCTGTTTTTTTCTAGATCCAGGTGGATCTAGGGAGATCTATTAGTGTCCCCACCTACCGATTAGTCCGACAACAAAAGGACCCTACCAAAGGCCATCCTATGATTTTGGGAAGACCTTGGTTAGCCACAACCAATGTATTTATTGGTTGTAGAGAGGGAGAAATGACCATCTCAAATGGGCTTTCTATCTAGAAGCTCACCATTTACCCTCCATCTCAACCTATTATGGAGAATATATGGTCGCTTGAATGTCCATATGAGAATGAGGATTAGGAAGAACCCATATTGAAAATTTACCATGATTGGGCACTTTAGGAGCACACAACATAAAATGTGCTAAAGTATTTTTTTTATGCTATCACATGTGTGGAGTTTCCACAGTATTTTCCTCAATTTGAGTACATGTTTGGGGAATAATTTTAGGAACAATTGGACCCATCCATTTTGTCTTCAAAATCTTTTATCTTCGAGATAGATGAGTCTGCCATGTCTTATACTATGCCCTATGAGATTAGTCCAAGGAAAGTTTTACATATAAACCCTAGGCTAGATGCAGACCAACATAAAGAGTTAGTAAGTACCCTTAAATAACAATCAGGAGCATTTTCCTGGGAATACACTGACATGAAGGGTATACACCCTGACACATGCATCCATCACATATATAACCGGGGGACGTAACACTTGTTAGGCAACCCCATAGAAGGATGAACCTAGCACTCAAAGATATAGTCAAAGAGGATATCCAAAAGTTGTTAAATGTCAGATTTATTTATCCCATCTCCGATAGTAAGTGGGTATCCCCGCTTGTAGTGGTTCCAAATAAAGTGACCGGGAAATGGATAATTTGTGTTGATTTCCCGGAACTCAAAAAAGCCACTCTGAAAGATTACTTTCCTCTCCCTTTCATTGACCAAGTTCTAGATACCTTGTCTGGAAAGAAGTATTTTTCCTTTTTAGATGGGTACAATGGGTACAATCAGATTGTTATAGCACTCAAGGACTAGGACAAGACTACCTTTACTTGTCCTTGGGGCATCTATGCCTATAGGGTCTTACCATTTGGATTGTGTAATGCTCCTGCCACATTTCAATGAGCAGTATTAGGGATATTTGCCGATCTTATTCATGATTGTGTGGAGGTCTACATGGATGACTTCACATTTTATGGAAACACTTACCAGGAAGCCTTAGGAAACTTAGAAAAAGACCTCATCAGATGCCAAGAAATGAACCTATCTCTCACTCATGAAAAATGTAAAATGTTGTTAACTGAAGGAGTGGTTCTAGGACATCATGTTTCATCTGAAGGGATAAAAATCGATCTTGCAAATATTGAGTTCATCGTCATACTTCCACCCCCCAAGACTCAAAAAGAGGTGAGAAGATTTCTTGGACAAGCTGGATATTACCGATGGTTTATTGAAAATTTTACAAATATTGTTGAACCTATGTTTGGATTCTTAATAAAAGATGTTGATTGTGTTTGCACTGAGAAGTGTCAAACTTCCTTTGAAACCATGAAAGCTAAGTTGTCTGTGGCACCAGTTCTTAGAGGGCCCAATTGGACTCTCCCATTTCATATATCCACTGATGCCTCCGACACTGAAATAAGAGGGGTATTAGGGAAGAAAGAGGACCAACAATCCTATGACATTTATTTTGTGAGAAAGAACTTGTCCCCTGTCGAGTTAAACTACACAGTTATCGAAAATGAATTCTTGGCATTTGTTCATGCTATCAACAAGTTTCGTCATTACATTATAGGTTATGAAGTATTCGTACATATAAATCATTCCGCCATTATATTTCTCATGAACAAACCCATAACTAATGGTCAAGTGACTAGGTGGATCCTGTTATTACAAGAATTTAATATCACTGTGTTTGACCGACCTGGAAAGGATAATGTGGTAGATGATTTTCTTTCCCGAATAAAAAATGAGGATGATGATGATATCCTTGTTGATGATAGTTTATAAAATTAGCACCTTTTTCCCTTTATATCAAAACCCCATGGTTTGCAGATATGAAAAAATATCTGGCTACTAGGAAGTTACCATCTCATTTGTCATCTCATGAAAAGCGTAAAATTATTACACAGAGTGTTAATTACTCTTGGATTGGTCATGACCTTTTTCTCATAGGTCCTGATTTGATTATTCATAGATGTGTCTGAGAGGATGAGGTACCAGAAATACTATGAAGTTTTCATGATGGACCATGTGGTGGCCATTTTTCTGACAAACTTACAACATATAAGGTGTTACATTCGAGTTATTATTGGCCTATCATTTTCAAAGATGTTCCCAAGTATGTGAGAAGTTGTGATAGTTTCCAAAGGATAGGGAGACCTACGTCAGTTGATGAAATGCCCTTGCATGCCCAAGTTATGATATAACCCTTCAAAAAATGGGCCCTTGACTTTGTAGGACCAATTTTACCCACGTCCCATAAAAAGAACTATATTTTGGTTTGCACGAAATATGTCACCAAATGGGTAGAGGAAAAAGCCCTATTCAGGGCTATAGAGAAGTCTGTTTTCGAATTCATCTATGAAGACATATTTACCCGCTTCGGTGTCCCTCATGAAATTGTTACAGACCAAGGCACTCAATTCACTTCCAAGTTGATGAGAAAGATAACAGAGAAATATGGGATTAAACACTGTAAATCTTCTCCATATCACCTGCAAGCCAATGGTCAGGTAGAATCTACAAACAAAGTTCTGCAAGCCATCTTGACCAAGACTATTCAATTACATCACTGGCATTAGGATGATAGGCTCCCAGAGGCTTTGTGGGCATACCAGACCACTTGGAGAAACACCACTCGACATACCCCTTATGAGCTAGTGTACGGGAAACAAGTACTTCTACCAATCTAATTCCAAGTAAGGAACTTTCGTATTACCGAAGAATTGTGATTGAACTTAGATGAGGCTCAAAAGAAACAAGCCCTACAATTGAATGAGTTGGATGAAATCATGCAAGATGCCATCCAACGGACAATATTAGTCCAAAACTAGAGGAGTAGGTGGCATGACAAGTTTATTAAGAAGAAACACTTCCAACCGGTGATGGGGCTTCATTGTTTGATTCTCGATTCAAAAACTTCAAAGGAAAACTCACCACCCAGTGGTTGGGCCCTTACGAGGTAGACACTATATATGACAATGGAGCTGTAAAAATTAAAACAATTGACGATGGACAAGTCTCCTTTGTAGTAAATGGACACCGACTTAAATTTTATCATAAGCCCATTTCCAAAGAGTATTTTCTATAGGTCATGTCAATGAACAAGGCATTGGCCTTAGTAGATGGGGAAGTCCCCCCTTGTTCTTGAAAATTTTTCTGAATTTTCTACTGTATATATGTAAATAGTTTTTGAATTTTGTTAATAAGGAAATCCTAGAGATTTTTGTAAGTATTTATTTCACGAGGAGTAGATAGTTTCAAGGAAATATTAAAGAAGGATTTTTCTTCAAAACATTGTTACACTTGAATTTTTGTGTCTGCTAAGAATCAAATGAATATTGACTTACTGTAATTATCCATATTTTTGCAAAAATTCTCATTTTTTAAGGCATTCTAAAGCAGTTGCTCTTGAAACTCTTCACCACTGTATAAGGAAGTGATACCATAACTATCAAGCCTAAAGGTCTCTCGTACATTTTTTCCAAGAAACCTGAGTAAGTGAGTAAAGTGGCTTTATCAAAGAGTAACAAGGAGGTCTAAGTAGCAGTTAATCATGGAAACATCACAATAACTACAAAAGAAGAAAGTGAGTTGGGCCTAGAGATACCTTTTTGTTCTTTCTCAATGGTACCATCCACTACACACTAAATAGCTTGACTATATCATATATTTAGATATTCCACATCCACTTAAGTACCCCTTACATCGAGACAATCACTACATAATATAACGAAAAGTCATCCTCTAACATAAATACCGTCCGAATTAAAAATAAAAATAAAGGCAAAGTTGTTTTCAGAGTTGTCCCCCCATCTTCTTGCATAAAACAATCTTATACTAAAATCTTAAAAGATGGAGGGCCAGTTTATGAGGGTGTAAGAGAATAACCTGTTGGGATACTAAACAAGTCTGCTGGAAGCGGGTACCAACCTATGGCATGACTAGGTAAACCTGTAGGAGTAATGAATAGGCTTGTTGGGAGTGAGACATTCTACCTAGCGAGGATGGTAATCTGACAAAAAAACAAATAATAAATTTAAACTTTTCCTGATGTATGACATTACTTGCAGACAAAGCTGACATGAAGTATGTATGGTTAATCTAAGGTTAATGAACTCCATAAAATTTCCATTGGGAAATAACTCTAAGACTATCTTGAAATTCTCTTGCATACCTCTTCTTATCTATATATAGGATCTCTTATCTTATAGGTGGGGCCATCTTCTAACCGTCTCGTCAGACCAATCTGTGAAATATATCTTTACACTTGACATACTATAAATCTTTGGCTATTGGGGGAAATGACTAGTTTCCTATAATTTTGATTGTGAGGTGTCACAATAAATGATCATTGCCTGGATAAATAAATCTTTGCAAAAAAAATTGTATTACTTCCACGATACAGGTTATTACATTAATAGTCATTTTATTTTTGAAGTGCTAAACTCCTGTGTGCTATAACTTCCTAAACATATACTTAACATACTACTTTATCGATTTATTTTTCATTACAAGTTGTACATTGTAGGATTGACATTACATGTCTTATGATTGCTATAACCTGTTCATTGTAGGTTTGACATTACATGTCCTATGCAAGAGGATTGAGTGAGAATGATAGAAAAATCAACAACAAGGGAGCATTCTGACTTTGCTCATTAATCATTGTGATTGTCAAAAACATTTCAATATTGCAGGCTATCCATTACAGGAGGTAAAAATGTGTTTAACACAGAGGTTCCGTATGAAGTGTCATATGAGGTGTCGTATGAAATTTCGTATGAGGTGTCGAACAAAGTGCCATAAGAATTACACACCAGTATTTGTCCACAATTCCAGGTAACCAGAAATCAATGACATTCAATTAAATTGGTTATAGGCAATTAAGAGTGAGGATGCAAACTTTAGAAAAGTTCATGATCAAATGTCCAAGTCAAAAGACTTGGACATTGATCTAACTGCGCATCATTAAACTTGCCCCCAAAAATGTGCCTTTGAATTCAAAAATTCCCACACATGGCAGCTCGTGCGCACATGTGTGCAACCAACTCCACCATAGGAATATTTGAATACAGGTTGGGTAACCTATTATCCCAATTCACCTTGCCATTTACCTTGCCTTGTGTTAAGAAATCACGCTCAGCCTCTGCCATTTCTTCCCCTGTTCAAATTGTGTTCCGCCTATTCTCAATTCGTGCCATCCCTTGGCCCGATCACACCCTCTTTGGGTGAATTTCACCTCTGTCTATCTCTTCACCTCATCACAAAGCCTAAGAGGTATGAACCCTCTTCCTATGCAGATCTTTTTTCCATTCCTGAATTTTGAAAATGCATAGAGGTGTTTTTGCATGTAGATTGGGGGCCATTTTTGTCTAACTTGAAGGGCCATGATGATGGCATATCCATGCAATTTTCCCTCAGTTTTGATGGGAAGACAAAATGTGTGGGGTCTTTATCCTTTGAGGTCTTAGAAGAGTCCATTGCTACATCCACGAAGATTCCAAGAATGGGAGATAGATGGTTCAAAAACCACCAGTTGCTGCGCTCAAGTTATAACAGGGTTTTTAATCCCAAATTCCAGAACATTTAAGGAGAAAAAGGATATTCTAAGGAATGGATAAAAGAGGAATTGATCAAACCTCTCATCTTCATCACTAGTTTGATCACATGCGAAGGTATATATTCCACTTTCAAAGCCTATCATTCCAGATTGCTAGCTCATTTTCAGTTCAACAAACCTTTGAATTTTCCCTTCTACTTTCCAAAGAGCTTGGAGAAGATGTCCTCTCAAGTGAGGAAGAATGTAACTAACCCCCACAACAGCCTCTTTCACCATGTCTTAATCAAACTCCTTGTTCTAGCCGAATTAGAGAAACAGGGGCAAACTTGGGATGCATTTATCTATCAATTTGCAAACCCTCATTTAACAATTAAGACCAACAAAAAGCCACTTGGCCCAAGGACTATCTCTCCATCCAAGCCCCACTCTCCAAGAACTCCAAACCCCCTTTCACAAACCATCTCTTTACCGGAACAATACAAAAATCTTGTTGACATCCCTGCTTCCTCATCGGGTAAAAAGACCAAGAGTAAATATCAAAAGAAGCCTATTGTTAACCCCCCAATGCCTTCAATATCTCTTGATCCCACACCTAAAAATATCCAAGAAGTGATTCAACAAGACCTTCCTTTAGTTCCCACAAATAGGAGGGGAGCCAATCGATTTAATAAAGGACCCTTTCGAAAGAGTACCCGGAGCACAAGAACAAAACCTTATGCAAAACCCCTGCCTGCTTCAAATCCTATCCAAGTGTCCTTCGATATTGAGAGCCCTCACAAGAGACTTAGGGAAGTTTTTGTGGATGGATTAGAGACACAAATAAAGACAAAATCAGAACCTACCTCTCCTTATCAATGCCCTATTACTCATACTTGAACCATGCCCACTGTAGTTCCTAAGAATGATAGATTGTCCACATCTCTCAAAGGATCTAAGCCTTCCTCCGAGATCACTGATTCTGCCCCAACCATTGAGAAACTAAAAAAAGAGAATTCTCAGCTCCTCCAACAGTTGGAAGAAAGGAAGACAATAGACACACACCTTCATCATGATAATGTAGTCCTCCAAGCAAAGGTAAACTCCCTTTAATGGTTGGTTGATGAGATGACCAAATCCAACCGCAACCTCAGAGCACAGTGGAAGCAATGAAAGAAGCATAAGGCAAAGTCTTCACAACAAGAAGGAGAAGCTTCCAAAGCTGATCCTCCTTAGCAACCTTAGTCACGACGGGTAATTTCTTTTTTGTTTGCAGTGGGACCTGCAAAATCATAAGTGTGGGGGTAATGTTGGGCCCGAGATATGATCAATTTTATGATGTTTATTAGATACTTTTGTTGAAAGTATATATGTGTTTTCATGTTTTGGAGAAGTTTTTGAATGGATTTTGTGCCAAAACACTATGATCCAGGGATGATTTTAAGAATGAAAATTATTTTAAAATGTAGAAACCTTGGCGAATCTTACTAATCCTTCATATGTCAACTATAAAATGGTTGACGATATTTTTGTAAAAATATTCAAATTTCTAATGATTTTATATAGTTTGTATAAAATTTTGGTTATTTTTAAGGTAAAATAATTTTATCCTATAGAATTTGGGCGAATAATTTTTAGAATAGAGAATCTTGTTTTGGGAAAAACCATGGAAAATTAGCCCATGAGCGAAATTTAGCCCCTAAAATCATCCATGCTATGATCCACACCAGGTATGCATAATTCTTGTTTTATAATGATCTTGAGTATGATTCGGTATGATTTTATGTTTTTAGAGATCTAATTCACATTTTTTGGTGTTACAGGGAAAAATCGCATCATGTTTCTGCTTTCATCACTCAATCCGACACTCCATCCGATACTCAATATGATACCCAGTTCGACACTCTGTCTTGCACAAAAAACAAATGGGATTTTTGGCGGCTATGGTATTGGCAGCGAGTGGTGGGCGAATCAAGAACATGGGATTTTCTTGTGCTTGTCCCCTCTAGCTACTAAAATCTTGACAACTCAGTTTGGGTTGTTGAACAGGGCGATTATTGTCTCTCTCCATTTCGGTAGTTAGGGCACCATTAATGTAATTTACTGTTTATAGAAGAGGTTTGACCCTCCAATGGTCGACCTCTTGGTCTATAAATCTTATAAATACCACCATGGTGGTCATACAATAGTAAAGCAGTAGAAGAAGTAGTGTGTTAGAGACAAATACGATTTTCCTCTATTTTTCCATTTTCCTTTGCCAAAATTATATAAGACTGTGTTTTTGAGTTTTAATGGTGAAATCGCTTTGTTGAGTTTGTGGTGTGCATTTGAGAAGAAGGCTGGATTTCAAGGGAGGATGAAGTCTTTTGGTGATGTGTTCTAAGGTATGTTATTTACAGGTCATCTTACCATTTTCGCTATAAGTTTTTTTTCTAGAACTATTCAGATGTTGAAATTGCTATGGTATTGAGAAAAAATATCAAGGTACCTGTGGTAAAAGTTTCATCTCTTGATTCACTATAATTATGGAGATACACTCTGTGGAAGATAGAGTTTTTAACTAGTCCTAAAGCTAGTCAATAAACAGGTGTTCCGGGTAAAACAGTCATAACTTCTTCATAGAGAATCCAAATGAAGTGGGACAAATTGCATTGGAACGAGTACGGCTTGTAGTTTAGTTTTTGTGTGTCAAAATCTGATGTCAAATATTGAGCACGGGGAATTCTGTACAAGTTCGCTATTTTGAATAAACCAGAATTGAATAGGGTCTACCATTCTCTCTATAACTTCTTTTTGGGGAGGATTCAAGGAGTGAAACTTGGAGACATTTCAGAGAATACATTGAGTAATATTATCTATAGGATTAGGGTATTCCAAGAATTGAATAACTATAGAAATTGAAGAAGTCTCAGGAATCATTATCAGGTTCTATGTGATAGTTGGTTGATGGTGATGATTTAATGTAAAGTTTTATTATCTCTCATATATTCTTGGGTGGAAGGAAGAGGAAATGATGGAGATTTAAGCTCTCTATTGATATTGGAGGATTGTATCTTCTGTCAACATTTCATGGAAACCTGCACAGGAGATCTAGCTAAAGTAAGTACAAATAAAGCTTATCAAGAAAAGAAGAGAGATTCAATATGGAAGAATGAGAAAATATGTTCACACTACTCCAATGAGCTGATGATCAATACATAGATCATGACCAATATGATACAATGAATGAGTCGAATACACTCATATATAGGGCAAAGCATTCCATATTTAAGAAAAGAAATCAAGTAATTAGCTTTCCTTAGGAATGCATGCATGGATAATAGTGATGGTAAAAATAGAACTAGTCAGTTAACTCCCAATGAACTAGTGTTACTCCCACTGAACTAGTGTGTCGAAAATAGAAATTTCTCCAACATCCCCCCTGAACATCACCATGGAGTAAAAAATGAGTCTCGGCTACTAGGCCATTTTAGGTACTCATGTACAATGTAACTAATGAATACTGAATAAAAGTGAGGAAAGAGGGAAAACCACGTGGGAACAAAACCCCCCCTCAAAAGATAATGTATCNAAAAGAAGAAAATGAAAGATACTAGGCAACTGTGTTCTTCACTGCAAGATGATCCCACAAAGTCTGAAACTTCTGCTCACTTAAAGTCTTTATGAAGATGTAGAAATCTTTATGGATTTGAGGAAGTCCTTTGGCAACCTATCTAGCCTTGTACTTCTTGATCCTGTGGACCCATCTGCACCTGAAAATATTCCTTTCTGGTGGATGTCGAACCATATTCCAAGTCTGGTTCTGTAGGAGTGATTCATACTCCTTCTACATGGCTTCTTGCCATAATGGATTTCCCACAACCCTATTGTAGTTTTGTGGATCAGTAGATTGAACCATATAGAAATTCATGGGCATCGCAGGTTTTGAAGATGAAAATACATGAGAAGGGTCCTCATGCTGAGATAGAGTCCTCCTCGAATCCAATGGATTCCCTACAAGGTTTCCTACTGCCTGAAGTGTGGTCTGTCCCTTCTTGGGCATCTACTGAAGCTTCGACGTTGGCTTCTTATTTCGATGTACTACCTGCTTAATTCCATGTACAAAATCTGATTGTATGGAATCATCTCTGATGTTTGAAACTGATGGAAAAACAAGAGTATATTCATGTTGCACTGGAGGTGCATGCAAAGTACTCCTATTATGTGTAAGTAGAATAGAGGAGTCATCGTCAGAAAACTTAGTGAATTTATACACCCTTGACTTTCGATCCACCTCACCAATTGCAATAATAGAATTGTCATGCATGTCAATTACTGAAACTGAATCTGATGTAAATTCAACCTTTTTGCCTTTCTGAGTGATCTCATAAACTGAGAGCAGATTCATAGAAAGCTTTGGAACATGTAAAACATTCTCAAAACTACCATTGTAGAGTTCCACTCTCCCTTCTCCTGCTACTTCTTCTGGAGTATCATCCCCCATGGGAATAGGGGGTCTTGAGCATGGACTCAAGGAAGAGAAAAAATCCTCTTTCGCTTCCATATGATGGGTTGCACCAGAATATATAATCCATGAATCAGATGAGGAATTAATTGCAACAAGATAATGATGAATACCTTTCTTAGGAGCAGGATCTTCTTCTTTTTGCTTCTCGACTCCCTTTGGAATGAAGTTTCCAAGGTTGTTCTACTAAAGGGCATGTGCCATAAGATCGATTTGTTTCTTCATGCATGAGGATTCTTCATGATTCGGTTTATTGCAGTAAGACACTGCTTTCCCTTCTTATTCTTGAAATTTGAAGAGTCTTTGGAACCTGAAGAATCATTAAAGGATTTGGGATATCCCTCATTCCTATTATGTTTGAATGACCCTTTTTCATCCTACATGGTGAGTGCATGTGCTTTGGGATCCTTCATGAGGCCCATATGTATGAGTTTTGTCTGCTCTTGTGTAAGAGACTCAATGAATTGAGCCAATGTAGGAATTTTCCAATTTGTTCCAAAAAGACATTTGCCAAAATGGAAATTGGAGACATATACAGTGTATTCTGGTCATAGCTTGGCCAAGATTGTTAGAATAAGTTGCTTCTCTTGTGTAGACTTACCAATACCACATTCACCCAAGCTTAATAGCAAATATTTAAATTTAGTAAAAAAATATAGTATATTATCAAAACTTTTAGGGTCTAAGGTATTCAACTCTACCTCAAGCATATGACCTCACATCTCATCTTGCTTTCCAAAGAGTCCTTCCAAGGTGGTCCAGATCTCATTTGGAGTCTTGCATGTAGCAACATGAAACCACAAATCAATGGAGATTAACCCAAGAAGTAGTCATGTGGCTTTATCCTTACGGTTTTCCCATATCATCTTCTCAATCGCTGATGTAGGTTTTGTTTCTGTCGCCATCGTCAAATTATACAATCCTTTCCTTCTGAGTTGGAATTCTTCCTTGGGATTCCAATCAAAATAATTGTATGGTGTGAGGATTACCACCAAGTTTGACTGTATAATAGTTTTCATATCTGTCTCTCCCACTAATTTTAAGAACCCCTAAAAATTTACTCTCAATTTGCAAGTGAAAAATTAAGAAATTAAAAATTCATATCAGTTTCAGGAGATGATCTTGCGACTTAATTTCTGAGCAAACGGTGAGGAATCTTGCCAAACGGTTGAAAACCCACTTCCAAAATGAGCCGATTTACTTTTATTGCAAATTGTTTCCTCTAAAACGTAATATTTTGGGATCAATGAATGTGGAAAGGTACGACCACGAATTCGTATCAGTTTCAGGAGGCTATCTTGCGGCTCACTTTCTGAGAAAACGGTAAAGCATCTCGCTAAACGGTTGAAAGCCCACTTCCAAAATGGGTCGATTTACTTTCTCTAAAGGACGTTTCCTCAAAAACGTAATATCTTGGGAGAAATAATTGTTGAAAGGTATGACCATGGATTTAGCTCGCTGAAACCCCAATTTTCCTTATTCTTTAGCTTGTCTGGCTTGCTCCAAGCAGCATAGCTCTGATACCATGTCAGTGTTTCATGGAAACCTGCACAGGAGATCTAGCTAAAGCAAGTAAAAACAAAGCTTATCAAGAAAAGAAGAGAGATTTAATATGGAAGAATGAGAAAATATACTCACACTACTCCAATGAGCTTATGATCGATACATAGATCATGACCAATATGATACAATGAATGAGTCAAATACAATCATATATAGGGAAAAGCATTCCATAATTAAGAAAAAAAATCAAGCAGTTAGCTTTCCTTAGGAATGCATGCATGCATAATAGTGATGGTAAAAATAAAAAATCTAAAAATAGAACTAGTTAGTTAACTCCCAATGAACTAGTGTTACTCCCACTGAACTAGTGTGTTGAAAATAGAAATTTCTCCAACATCTTCCTCTTGGAGGTTTATCCCTCCCTTTACATTTGGAAGTTGTAGATACCTTTGGAATTCATTACTTCCATTGA
>JASDQU010337157.1:0-11329 GCA_032191745.1 Picea mariana | reverse complement strand
CTTAGTAGTCTATATGTTCCCGTAGACTATAGTCAGGCACAAACAAGGAACCAGATGGAGAAATAAGGAGGAATTAAGGCTAAACGATAAATTAAGCCTAATTACTTAGGGAAAATCAGTTAAGCCTAAGTCAACGAAGAATTAGAACAAAAAGGTGATAAGGGGGGCGACTTAATTGACAAATATTTCACTTAGGAGGAGGGGCTCATAGGTTAAGTGATGTCAACGGAGAATTAGGTCGGGAGAGGTATATAGAGAGGAATTTGACCTAATTCTTCATTATGCATGATTATGATTTGATGTTGAGAGCTTCCAGAGGAGGAGAGCCGACCTTGTTGTTTTGTGGATTTCTGGAGGAAACCACCACCCTTGATCGGTTTCAGTGTTGAGAGACACACCCTAGCCTATCGGAAATACCATCCAGGTATTTCATCGTACATTTCAGGAGCATCCAGTGAGTAGGGCGCAAGCTATTGGAGAGATTCTCAGATCTGCAGTAGACCGTGGTCCCGATTGTAGATCCATTCCGACCCAGTGGAGAGCTAGCCAGTTTCCATCAGATTCCGACGGTGGAATCTTGCATAGCGACCCATACAGCTGTTTAGGGCGCATGCATGCAGGACAGGCATTTGGCTTTGCATGCAGGGGTTCCTCATCAGATCCAGCCAAATCCTTCCAACCCATTTCACTACGGGACGAGACGATCGTTTTGAGCTACATAGCGGCAGATTCCGACAGTGGAATCCATTGGGGCGCATTCAGTGCCCAAGGAGGGGCGCAAAACCCCCAGGGGTCCAGATCTAGTGCCGTAGAGGTCTGTTCAGGGTTCCGTCAGACATTATTTCCAGTGCAGCAGCCAAGGCGCATTGATTGGAGCAGTTTTGAGGACATTCTGACGGTGGAGTTTTGAGATCCAGTTTTCCAGCTGATAGCGGTCACCGTGCTCATCCGGGATCGTTCATTTTGGTCATTCTATCCGTGCATGCAGCAGATCTGCTGTCTTCTTGCGGACACGGGTATTTCTTGTTATTTGATTGTATTCCAGTCCAGATCCATGAGATTTGACTGACGTTTAGTCTATATATTTCAGTAGGCGATTTGTATTCCCACGCATGCACTGTTATTAGTCATAATATTGAGTTGTTGGCCTTATATGTTATTGCATGCGTCATTTTATGATTGTAAGACCTTTGTTATGCTACATGCAACTATAATAACCTACATGCAACCATAATAACTGACATGCAAACACTCTAAACAAAGATCCTCTACATCAAACCCTAAAACGCATCCAGAAACCCCCAGTGTATCAGATCTGCACGTTGGAGCAGTAAGATCGTAGCAAATATCTTGATCAGCCGGATCAGGGATATTTCAAGCTTTGGCAGTGCATTTGGATGATTCGTCAAAAGAAGGTATGGTGAGTTTGCCAACTTTCCGGATGAAATCTATGTTATGCCCATGTTGTCGTTGTTGTCCTCCTCTCTGAGGTTCTCTGGGATGGTCCATGCACCTAAGTCCACAATACTCGACCAGTGTCATGTCATGATGGAAGTCATGACCCAACTCTGCATACTCCCTCTTGTACTCTGCAATGTCTTCCGTCTGAGTGGGCAGCCTCTGTGCTAACGACTGTTGTGCTGTTGCTGGTGGTGCCCTCTGAAAACTAGGGAACCATGGTCTAGGAATCCTACTCGAAGATGTGTATGTGCGAGTAGGTGTCTGGGGTCTGTTATCACTCCAAGAAACCCTTTGTGGTTGCAGACCAAAGGTGCTTGGTAACTTAGAAATAAGGGTTTTTATATGTTTGGGACAATGGGGTCTTCAATGATTTGTATGAGACACGACTCATCACACTTCCAAAGATAAAGTGCTTTCAGTAAACAATAACCAGATCCAATAATTGAAAGGAAGTATGGAGAATGCTATTCTTGATAACCAATACAAATGAAAGTAGGGCCTAATACAAGACAACAAAGAATCCTTTAATTTCAAGCCTGTGAGTTCAACAAAGAGGTAACAGTCTTTATGAACTAAAACAAACTGAAAGTAAAGTACAGAGAATGAAAGATGAGCAATTCTGGTATTGCAAACGAAAGGAAACTCCACTTTATTTATGCAAAAATAGTCTATACAATAGCATGAAAATGTTTCCCAAATTGAACACTTGTTTCATATAAAAAACAGGCATTTATAGCCTCTTACAAACAGTTATACAGATCCTAAAATCATGGATCTGTATTTAATAAAGACAACTCAATTCTATCTAAACAACTTGAAAATAAAGTCTTTAACAACTAAACTTAATAGTCGAACTGTCTTCAATCTCCAAAATCGCCATCGGCATCCTTCAGCTCCAAGTATCTGCAATGTGGTGAAAAATAGCAGGACACCTGTCTTTGACTATTGAATTTCCCAACGTTTATGATCGATTTTTGAGGAAATGGTTTTGCATGTGTTACCAAAATTCTCTCGAATCCCTGATGCTGAACCTTTTGCATGTGATCTGATAGCCCACTGATACACTGGAGCCCCTTCAAAACCCGTCTGGAATGAACTGTGTTGTCCTTGGCTTCAAAAATTAGTTTTCCAGCTTTCAACAGCGCACTCCTTTAATTTTTTGCGGGGTAGTTGTTGAAAGTCGTCACTTTCCACAGCTAACGAGTCATAAAATAATTGCTTTGCGCTGGGGAAAGTCCCGATTGCGCTCAAAATGACTTTTCTCCTCCAAAATTTGATTTCAAACAAAAATCAGTGGTTATCTGATTTCTCACCTTGCATATTAACGACAACTTGAGCGAGTACCTTCAGATCTGGATGGGTTTTTTGGCTTAGTTTTTGTTTCAACCTCGTTATATGCCTTTTGAGGCGTTTGGCAAGCCACCACAAGCTGTTGTAGTCTTTGGTGAGTTTTTTCTTCCTCTTCTTCTCTCTAACACTTTCCTTAGCCAATCTTTCAAACGCAGCATTGGTCTTGGCGAAGTTATCAGATAACCTCTTATACCTTTCTTTAATCACCCGCTCCAAGACTTCTTGTTGGACAATTACCTCCTTGAGATGCTTGATCTTCTGAGACTTCTTTGATTTGGAGTTTTTTGATGATTCTCCCTATTCTGTCTGATTGAAGGTTTCATAGTTCTGTGCACACTCAACTGACTGCTCGGGACTCTTGGTGATAGGGCATTGATCTTGCTGCTCTGATTCTGAATTTGAATAGACCAAGTTTAATATATTCTTCCCTGTACTTTGCTCTGTAGGATGCTCTGTATTCTCCTCTGTGGTCTGCTCTATGGTCTGCTCTGTGGTCTGCTCAAAGTTTAACTTTCTCTTCAACCTGTGAGGCTTCATTCCAGATATTCTGTCTTCTGGAGGCCCTGGCAGGGTCCTTCTTTTTCTTGAACTGCTTTGAGGAGAGGATTGTTTCTTTGAACTCTTCATCTGTTCATTTGCAATCTGGTTCTGTGTTTCAAAACCTTCCCAGAATAGGAAATATTCCCAGCTCCTTCCCTGTTGTTTCAATTCCTCCATGATAATCAATTTTATGAGACCGAAGTGACACAGAGTAGTTTTCATGCTCAAGGGTTGAGCTCTAACCTTCTTGCAAACCTTAGTCAAACTTTTATGTAGGAAATAAGGCAAATTAAGAGGGGTCTTGCCTGTGAAATGATCCAGTAGTTTGAAGTGGTACATCATCAGTTTATCATATCTTCCCTCTGAGGTAATGTACAATTGGATACCTTTGAACAATTCCTGCCATTCTTCGTCTAGATAAGAAAATAGCATACCTTTTTTCCATGCTTTGTGCCTGTACCCCTCTTTCAGATAAACTATGAAATCCAAATTTTTAGGAGCAGTGGTTTTAAACCAGCTCTGACCGGTTCTTGGTAAACTTGTAGCTGCAACAATGACAGCCTCATCCACTCTAATTTCCATAGACCCGACACGAGCTTTATTGCCATCAAAAGTCTTGGCAAAGGCTTTTGCTGTAGCCTGGTGGCAACCAACTTGCAATTTTTTAACAAATTCAATACACCCTGCATTCGAAAAATGCTTCTAGACTTCGGGATGTATTTGTAAAAAGGACAGGTTATCCAGCTCTCTTTTGAGTAGAGCACCACTGCGTTTTCTCACCATTTTGTGGGTCGAAAATCCCGCCAATTTGTAACCCCTGCAACTGCCAATCGAGCCGAGGTTCTACGCTGTTGAAAGCAGTTCGGGCTTCGGCTCTGTTATGAAATAAATGAAACTTCAACAGACTTCCAGAAACGATCTGTGATATGGAACCACTATTCGATTTGATGTTGTCAGGCTGGCGGTACCTCCTCTGTACCTGCACCACTGAACTCGAACTTGCCATCCCGGATGCCATGAGTGTTGAGCGTGAGTTTCTGAGCCGAATTCACATCACAATCCTATTCTGGCGTGCAAAATTGAGTTTCCATCATTACCCACTCTCATCAGCGCATGATTTTGATTTGCCTGACATGGGATGATCATATCATCATTACCTTTAGACATGGATATCACGCACGTGATTCCCGCTTTCTTCGACAACGGTCCGTGGAAAACGCCTCTGTCAGCTGTTCATACTTGCCACTTACACCAGCGCGTGACGTCGTGGAAAACCCTTGTTAGCTGCAGAAAGTATGCACTTTCAACAGCGCACCACTTTGTAAAAAGCACTCCTTAGCTGCGGAAAGCATGCACTTTCAACAGCGCGCGACTCGCGAAACTGATTCTTGCACATTTTGAAATTCGCCACTTTCAACAGCGCAAAGACTTATGAAAAGTGCTCCTTAGCTGTGGAAAGTCGCCACTTTCCACAGCGCACACTCAACTTTTGGACACACGTTAGCTGAGGAAAGTGAAAAATGAAAATTTTGAAAAGAAGACTTTATGGGTCAAATTAGTTTCTAAGACAAAACCAAAACCTAAATTTTTGCAGCTATAAAAACTCAAAAATAACTTGAGGACACTACCGATAGCCATGCTATCCACTACAAAATTCAACCAAAAGGACGGTTTCATTTTGGGAGTTAACATTTGGCTCCAACTGGGATGGGCATCTCCCTGTGAGGTGACCAAGAACCTAGCTAGACTTAGTAGCCTTATTGCAATTTGAAACAAAAATTTGAAAAATAGTTGCTAGTACCATTGGGCATGGAGGTATTTGAATGACAGAAATAAAGAAAACAGAACTGAAAAGAAAATATGTACAAGAAGAACCTGGCTTCAAAGGAAGCCTTATGAGAAATATATCTTCAGGAAGCGCCTGTTGAAAGGGCCCCTTGATACTGGCTCGCCTGAAAGAGTTTGGAGAACAAAGGTATTGTTCTGCTGCACCGCTATTATGACAAAAGGACCTGTCCAAAGAGCCTCAAATTTTCCGTGTTTCCCTTTCTCCTGCCTTGCTGCATCCCACTTTAAAACCAAATCCCCTGTTTTGAAGACATCTGATTTGACTTTCTTGTCGAAAGTTTGCTTGATCTTTTCCTGATGCAATTCAGTTTTTTCCAAGAGCTGCTCTCTATCTTGCTGCAGTTCTATCAAATTATGGATCCTCCTAGTCAAATCATTTGATTCAGAATAAGTTTCTTGTAAGAATTTTGCAACCGGTAATGCAAGCTGAACAGGAAATATGGCCTCAGTACCATATACCAACTTGAAAGGAGATGTACCAATTGATTTCTTACATGTTACCCTGTCAGCCCACAAGGCAAACTTCAGTTTGGAATCCCAACCTCTGGCATTTTGTTCAAGCAACTTCTTTATGATTCTGACTAAGCTCTTGTTTGATGACTCAGCTAAACCATTTCCTTGTGGATAATAGGCTGTGGAATGTACCAGCTGAATTCCCAGTTCTTCACACAATTTCACCAAGTGTTTATCTTTGAATGCAACAGCATTATTGATGACCAACCTCTTAGGACAGCCAAATCTGGCAAATATGTTTTCCTGCAGAAAGTTTATGATGACTGTATGATTGGCATTCCGAGTGGGAATAGCCTCAATCCACTTCGTAAAGTAATCGGTGGCAACCAGGATCCACCGATGCTGACCACTAGAAGGCGGATGAATCTCACCTATGAAGTCCAGGCCCCACTGCTAGAAAGGCCCAGTAACTACTATAGGTTTGAGAGGAAGGGACTTTAGTTGTTGTTTACCTTCAAATCTCTGACATTTGTCACATGTTTTCACAAACTCATATACATCTGAAAATAAGGATGGCCAATAGTAACCAGATCTTAAGATCTTGTGTGCTGTGGTTTTCCAATAGTGATGTCCTCCGCATTCACTATTGTGAAGTTCACACATGACTTTAGCTGCCTCCTCTTGATTTACACACCTCAACAACAAACCAATGGGATTCTTCCAGAACAGCAAATTATCATTGATGCAGAAATTTATAGCTCTGAGCTTCAAAGCCCTTCTTTGAGTCTTTGTCAAATCTGATGGGACTGATAAAGTCTGCAGAAACTGAATGATATGGTTGTACCACTTGCAATCAGCCAGATGAGCTGAAACCTGCATTCCCTCACCTTCTTTGTTCTCTAAAGACTGAACATTTTCTGCATCAATACTCATCAGATTTATGTCAAGCAGCCTGCAATTCTCCTCAGCCAGGAGTTTGGCAAGACCCTGGCCTTTCACTAGCTTTGCTGGTTTGATTTCAACATCGAACTCAATCAATATGGCTATCCACTTACTCCTTTTTCCCTCAATGTCAGGTTGAACAAGAACATCTTTGACTGAACTGGAAGGAACAAAAGCTATTACCTTTGCCTGAAGAATGTAGACCCTGAAAGCTTTTAGTGACTTGACAAGTGCATATGCTTGTTTTTCCAGCAACTCATACTTTACCTATGCATCCCTCAAGACCTTACTAAAGAAGGCAACCGACTGCTCTTGGTCATCAGCATTCTTCTATAAGAGTACTGCTGCGATCGTGTCACTGGAAGCAAATGAAAAAATGTAAAATACCTTGGAGAAATCGGGGCTGATCAACACAGGGGCTGTTGTGATGGCTTCCTTGATGGCATTGAATGAATGTCTGGCTGCTTCAATCCACTTTACCTCAGAGTCTTTCCTCAACATAGTAGTGATATGCTTTGTGAGTTCAGCAAAATTCACTATGAATCTTCTGACAAAATTAATAGTCCCAAGGAAAGACTGAATGTCTTTCTTTGATCTAGGAAGAGACAGATTTTTAATTGCTTCTACCCTCTTTGGGTCAATCTTAACCCCATCAGCTGAAACAATATGCCCAAGTAATTTTCCCTCCTTAAGTGCAAAATTTGATTTTTTCGGATTAAGAAAGATGCCATACCTTCGACATTTCAGAAATGTCCTTCTTAAGTGCTGCAAATGAAGTTCGTGGCTGCTTGAGAAAACAGTGATATCATCGAGATAAATCAGGACAAATTTATCTTTCTCCCCAATGAAATCAATGTCCATTGCCCTTTGGAATGTCGCCCCTGCATTCATCAATCCAAAGGGCATCTTCTCGTACATAAACGTACCCCATGGAGTGGTAAAGGCAGTTTTTTCTTTGTCTTCTGGATGGACAGCAATCTGATTGTATCTGGAATACCCATCAATAAAGGATATTACCTTCGATCCTGACACCTTCTGCAACATATGTTCCATTTTAGGCAGAGGGTAGTTGTCTTTCCTAGAGCATTTGTTCAAATTTCTGAAATCGATGCAGAGTCTGATCTCCCCATTCTTCTTCCTAACCGGCACAAGATTAGCAATCCATTCTTAATACCTGAGAGGAATGATAATGCGGGCATCCAACAGTTTCTTAATTTCTCTTTCCATTGTGGGCAGCAGCAAAGGGTTGAAGGATCTAAGCTTCTGCCTGAATGGTTTGGTGTCTTTATTCAAGGGAATTTTATGTTGAATTACCTCTGTATCAAAAGTCATCAAATCATCATACTGCCAAGCAAAGATGTCTGCAAATTCCTTCAGCGATTCTCCATAATCAGCCCTTTGTTTTTCAGTCAAATGTGAGGCCAAGTTGACATGTTTGGGATCTTGCTCACTGGCCACATTATACTGAAAAACATCTGACTCTTTTTCCCCACTTTGCAATTTGACAGCCACATCGTTGTTATCGAACAGCCTTTCCAACGGGACCAAACCTTTAGGAATTCTATTGGTGGACAGCTGAACTATTTCATGAGCTGCAATTTTGCTCTTGAGCTTTGGCTGCTCAACTTCATTGTCATGTTCGTTCTCCTGATCAATCTGCAGATCTGCAAACTCATCTATCACTGCAAGGAATCGGGTGAGTTCAGCATCGTCCTCAAAAACTTTCCAAAATTTTACATTATTAGGAAGAGAGGGCCTATATTTAACTTGAATTTCGTAAGATAATTTGTGAGGCAGAGGGGGTATGAATGCACAAGCGGACACAGCCAATGAATCAGTCAATTCATTCATGGCTCTAGGTACAAATGAAATCTTAAAATCTGCAAACTCACTAATTGCCTTCAGTACTTCATCTCTATATGCCTTTAGCGAGACATGCTTGGCTTGAAAGGACTTATTCACCTGCTGAATAATCAAATCTGCATCTCCAAACACCTGCAATTTCTTAATGCCCTTCTCCTTTGCTGCGTTCAGCTCCAAAAGTAGTGCTTCATACTCAGCAATGTTATTAGTCACTTTAAAAACAAGTTTAAAGGACAAATGAGAAGTTTTCTTAGAGGGAGAAATGAATACCACTCCTGCTCTAGCTGACTCCTTAGTGCAAGCACCGTCAAAGAACATGGTCCAGAGATCATCCTCTTCTATTTCTGTGGGCTGAACTGTGATCTGATCTGTGGGTTTTCTGAGCAGCAATGTATCAGGCAGTGAATCGTCAATTTGCAAGATACAAGATCCCATATCTGTGTCAACTGCATAAATAGGATGATTGGATGGATTCTTCTCATCACTGATCACATATGCCAACTGAGATTCCCTGTAAAGTCTTTTGTTCACCCCTCCGAAAACAGGGATAGTAGTGTAAGAGAGATCCATTTGAAGAGTGCCACCTAGTCTCTTCATCCATGATCTTGATAGAAGGCAACCGAATTTTGGGGGTATGTCAGCCACCACTATGTCCATCACCATTGTCTTCATTGATGCTTGGGTCAAGGTTACAGCCAAATCCTTAATCATCCCAAGGCATTTGACTTTTCGAGAATCAAAGGAGAAAAGGTCATTGTAAGGCTTGGTGATCTCCAGCCCAAGCTCATCCATGACAGCTTTTGGCATCAAGTTGTGTGAAACACCGGAGTCCAACAAACAATTGTGCAGTGTTTTTTCATGAATATTTAAAGAGATGTAGAAGGGAGGACAGTTTTCATCTCTGTCTTCTACCATTTGGCCCAGAGTGATGGTTGGCTTATCATCATAAATGTTGAGGATATCAGCAGAATAAGATACAGACTGGGGATCTAAAGTTTTGAGGATATCTTTTTTAAACATCTCATTTTTCATCAGCTCAACAAGAGGAATAGGAATTTTAATCTTTTGTATTTCAGCCTCAAAATTAAAAGAATATGGAACCTTATCAGCGGTTTTATCAGAAATTTTTACCTGACTTGAAGGGGTTTCCTGATTCTTCTGTTGTTCAACAGGAGGCTGACTCTCTGGAGTTTGATGGTTGACAGGGGCAGCAGTCTTTTTGGGAGGAGCTGATGCTTTCACCTTTGAAGACTTTGCTGGCTGATCTTCTAATGTATGGTCTTTTTGGTTGAAAGGGGCGGCAGTCTTTTCAGGAGAGGCTGATGCATCTGCTTGAGCAGCATTAGATTTAGATCGGAGGTTGTATCTGTTCTTATCCTCTGCTGTGAAAATGCCATCACCAAGGAGATCATCTTCTATCTGTTGAGTCATTAATGATTCCTCATAATCTTGTTGCGTTAGATAAGACTTCCCTGTCTCTTCTCCAACACAATGAATGTCGCCTTCCCCATCCTCTTGATCCTCGTCATTGTCTTCGTCCATCACTACATTCTGAAGAGGGACTTTTATCCTCTGATCTTCATTAGAATTCCTATCTCTTTGCAGAATCTGAGTTTGTGGATTATTCCTTCTGTAGGGAAAAGCATTTGGATTTCTGGGGGCAAAAGCATTTGGCTCTTTTGCCCTTGCTGGTTGCTGATTCTGAACCTTCAACTTTGACATTTCAGATGTTAGACTGTCCAACATCTTAGCCATCTTTTCCATTTTACTGTTAGAAGAAGAAGAGGACTCGACAACAGACTTCTTCTTCTCAGCCCTTCCTTTAAGCTTCTGAGATGCTGTGATGTTTGACTCAACCTCGAGGGCGGCATCTTGCATTAAAGAAAGCGTGGCTGATCGTCTTTCTCTAAGGATAAGACAAAACTCTGAATCAAATGCAGCAGAAAATGTGATCTTTGCCGATGCATCACTTGGTTTAATCTCTGCAGGGATCTTACCAAACATTTTATTAAATCTCTTGATGAAATCTGAGACCGACTCTCCATCCTCCCTCTTCAAATTTCCAAACTCAGAAATGTAATATAACAGATCTCTTCTTTCTCCCCAATGCTTCAAGAATACCTCATCCAATTGTTCAATGCCAATGATCGAATTTGCTGGTAGCTCTTTGAACCACTTTCGGGCTTGGCCATCCAAACTTTGAACAAAAACTCTAGTCCACACATCTTCTTCTGAGATATTGATATTTTCGGCATAAGCATAAAATGCTTCAATATGTTCTTCAGCAGTATACTCCCCTGCTCCTGTAAACTTTGGCATATATTTCTGATAGTCACCGGTTGGCATGGCAGACAAGGGATTTGGCAATACAAGTGGGGCATATCTGTTTGCCAAGATTTGTTCCATTCTGGTCAAAGGGGCAGCCATGATAGTCTTGGTGATTGATATAGACGAGGAACTAGTAGGAGATGATGGAGGAGATGAGCTGCCTGAGTTAGAAATGAATGGCTGTCTCACTTCGTCTCCAGCAGAAGGTTCAAAGACCGGTGAAAAATAAGAGGCTTTATAAAATTGACCAAGCAACAATGCGAAATTCTCTTCACCCTTAGAGGATAGATCGTGGAGAATTTCTTCAAGGACGGGCAGATTAGTGTAAGTGTATAAAACACCTTTCGAAGGTTTGATAGGTGATGAATCGAAAGAAGATGAAGAAGAATTTTCTTTCTGTTTGGAGGATTCTGTATTGAATTCTTTTGGATGGGATGAAATATCAATCTCAAGGACAGAATCAGTAATATTAAAAGAAAAAGAAGGTTCTTCTACCTTAGAAACTTGAGATGAATTTTTTATTTCCTGGGAATTTTGAATTTCA
>JASDQU010337155.1:0-12584 GCA_032191745.1 Picea mariana | reverse complement strand
ATATATATTTACCTATGTCATCTAAAGTGAAATTTAAAAACAAGAGAGGTGGATTTCAGACACCTAGATTTGGGATTTCATGTAAATTTGAAGTCAACGCTACCTTAGAGTAAAATGCACACCCTAGTCTCCATTTTGACCCAAATTGAGTGGTTCAACTTGAAGGAGGTATAATTTGTGAATTTACAGCTTGACATAACCTTATATTGGCAGTTCTAGACAAAACACTACTTGATGTGCATAAAGGCTAAAACTTTCCTTGTAAAACCAAAGGGTCATTTTGTTAAAGTTGGCTATAGGAAAGTGCACGCCCAAAGTTGGATAATCCTTATTGTTTAATTTGTAAATTGATGATTAAACTATTTTTAACAAGTTTGTACAATGAAGAGTGCATTTACACTCCAATAAAGATGATTTATATTCACAAAGATTCATGACCTTTTAATGAATAAGAGGATGGTGGGTTATGAGAGAAATCAAGGTCAATGACTTCTAACCAACCAATTATACATAGAAAATGACATAAAATAACAAAACATAATAAAACCATATAAAAAATACTTTAAAGAGAATATATCATAGAAAATATAGAGTTTGTTCACCTCTGAATTGAATTATTCAAGTTGGTTGAGAATTTGTAATTCATATTTTTACATTTGCATATGCCTTTGTTTGCGAGTTTAGATAAATAAAACCATTTTGTTGTACAAAAAGACCAATAACTGTTTTATAGAATAAAGAGGTCAATATTACATGAAATATTACAAGTTACAGGGTTGTAGAAAAGTAGTACATCTTTTTATACCTTTGTTTGTGCAATTTGAAACTTAAAACCCGTTTCCATGCAAAAAGACCAAAAATTGTCTTCTAGGACAAAGAGAAAAAATTATGCGTTGGTGTAAATTTTGCCTTGGTGCAAAATACATGCCATGCTATATTAAAATGCATGCCCAGGGCTCAAAACTCATTCAATTTGAGTGGTTTAAATTTTAAATAGGCAAGAGATTATTGAAAATTAGTTTTCAATTATTGAAAATAGGCATCTCTGTAAAAATATTATGATGTGAAAAAAATATGCAAGAGATGCCTAGTAAAACCCTAGAAATGCCCAACATGTTTGTAAAATGTAAGCCAAGGTTTTATTATACCTTAGATTTGAGTTGCGATTTTTTTTGGGGGTGTGGTTTATCATATTAGACCTATTCTTTTTTGCAATTGTGAGTTTAAAAAGGGTTGTTGTGCATCAGAGGAAAATTTTGCCTTGTAATTTGGAAGGTCGCAACCATACTAAGTGACCAAATTAAAATGCACGCCCAAGCTTCTCCGTAGCTCCAAAAATTATTTTATAAGTTTTAATATGGATTTCTATATATGGAAAAATTATCCATGTCATCTAAAGCACAATTTTAGAACATTAAATGTTTCTTTCATGCACCTAGATTTGAGATTACATGTAAATCTGAAGTCAAAACTGCATTAGAGTAAAATGCACTCCGTAGTCTCAATGTTGACCCAAATTGAGTGGTTCAACTTAAATAAGGTGTAATTTGTGATTTTACACCTACATATAGCCTTATATTGGATTTTTCAGACAAAAATCTACTTGATGTGCATAAAGGCTAACAATTGCTTTGTAAAACCAAAATACCAATTTGTTAAAGTTGGCTATAGAAAAGTGCACACCCAAATTCAGATAAGCCTCCATAATTTAATATTTAAGTTGTAACTTGAGGATTACAATATTTTTAACATGTTTGTACAATTAGGAGTGCATTTACACTCCAAAAAGGATGATTTCTATGCACAAATATTCCTGACCTTTTGATGAAATATAGAATGAATAGGTCAATATCATAAGAAATACTACAAGCTACAGGGTTGTAAAAAAGTTGTACATTTGTCTATACCCAAAACTATCTTGTAGAGTGAATTGGTCAATATTATAGGAAATATTACAAGCTACAGGGTTGTAGAAAAGTTGTAGAAAAGCTACAATGGTGAATTTTGTATGATGAGATGATGTACATATAGGACAATGAGTAATTCATTCCTTAATATGAGATATTTATTCCTTAAGAAGAAAATGCATGCTCAAAAATGAAAATTATGTGTTTTCTACTTGAAAATAGGGCATGTTGTAAAATGCACACCCTTGAGTGAAAAATGCAAGCCTTATGTTAGGATTTGCATGATAACTTCTTGAAATAATAATGTTAGGGAAAATTTATATTTTAAGATGAATTATGCACATTATGCACACTATCCTTATGAAATTTCATGGAAATAGGGCATTGAGGAAAATGCACGCCCTGTTAGAGAAAAAGATAGGTTGTACATATGTTGTTGTGTCCCAAGAATTTGGTGCAGGGTGAAATATATATTTTGGTTTGAGGTTACATGCATGAACTAATATGTATTGTTACATATGCAACTCTAAAATTATTGATAGTGATAGATGGTAGATTAATGATTACACAAGTGAAATATTATGATTGTGGATTGTTGTTGTATATGAAGTTTGAACATACCTTGGAGTGAAAATTGCAATCCTTGTGTTAGGATTTGCATTATATCTTCTTTAAATCACAATGTTAGGGAAAATTCATATATTTAGATGAATTATGCACATTATGCACACCATCCTTATGAAATTTCATGAAAACAAGGCATTGAGGAAAATGCATGTGCTGTTATGGAAAAATCCAGGCTGTATATATGTTATTGTGTCCCCAGAATTTGGTGGAGGGTGAAATATAAATTTTGGTTTGGGGTTACATGCATGAAATAATATATATTGTTACATATACAACTCTGAAATTATTTATAGTGATAGATGATATATTAATGATTCTACAAGTGAAATATTGTGGTTGTTGGCTATTGTTGTATATAAACATACCCATTATGATATTTGTGCAATATTGCTTGCATATTAGGGCAAATGTTCTATTTGTAGCTTGTGTATGTATTGTTGTTTGCATGCACAATTATTGTTTTACAAACCATATTCATACTTGATACATATATGTTTCATATTCATAACAGCAAGTATAAATCTATGTAATTACCATTGTTATATCAAAATGTCAAGTACATGAAACTACTTATGTTTTACTCAAACATATTGAAAACAATATGAGAATGGTGGTGTCTATGTGTATAAATCAATCTTGAGTAAATTTTAAAGTATTACATGTTTTGATATGTAGCTATACACACTCATACATGTCAATTACTATACACACTCATACATGTCATTAACTGCACAAAATAAAATACATTGTCAATAAACTACCAAAATAATGATATATATTACATCTTTAAATGTATTTACATAGAGTACACGGTATATAAACCAATACTATTTTGTAACTACCCTAGGCTTCTTGGGAGGTTTCTTCAAGCCCTACTCTTGAGATAAAGAAAAATCTGCAGATCCTCTCTTTGTTGTTGTAGAGGCTTTTGATTGTTTTGGAGCTTCAGTGGGCACATGCTGTAATTGTTTCTCTAGATATTTAATTTTCTTTGCATAATTTTTCAATGTCTCTTGCAATTTCCTTTTATCTTCTTATACTTCTTGACTTTGTCATGTTTATTCTTTTCAAGTTCTTCCTTTTCTGATTTTAGTTGGGATTCAACTTTATCCAATTGACCCATGAGTTTTTCTACTTCAATCTCAAGCTCACATTCCCTCAAATATTGTTTCTTAGATGTAGTAGAAAAAATTGGTACCATCTCAATTACTGTTGTACTCTATAATTTCTCCTGCAAATCAACAATTTGGGATTTCAACTTTTGTTTCTCTGTGTGACATCCAAAATGTTGTGCCTTTCAATTATGCAAGAGTTCATTATTGGTCTCTTTAATTTTTTTCTCTTTCTCAACTATATTCATATTCATTGATTTCATCATTAGTGATGGGGCGCAGAGACTAGCTAGAGCACTACTTAATGATACAACTTCTGGAGACATATTCTCTTTTCTTTGTAGGGACTTTTCCAAGTCAATTGAAGGAATTTGGTTTTTTGGAATTCCCTGACTTATATCTTTACCCTTACCAATACCCTGAATTTTACCTTTATCTTGACCCTTGCCACTTTATTTACTATGAATTTCTATTTCCTTTTCAAGTTCAATAATCTTCTCTTTTGGACTGTCCTTACTTTTGCCTTTTCCCTTACCCATATCCTAACTTTTACCTTTATCCTGATTGTTGCCACCTTCTTTACTATGCCTTTTTATTTCCTTTTGAAGTTCTTTAATCTTCCCATTTGCATCGACAATTGTGATCTGTCTCTATTTTAACTTATTACCTTGTGTAACATTTTCTTTCCTCAAATTGGTCATTGTGTTCTTATATCATTCAATATCTAATTTATTCTTCTCTTGTTCTTGTATAATTTTATTTATTTTTTAAATCGAGACTTTAAAATTTCAATAAATGCATATTTTTCCTTCAAACTCCTTTTTAATTCACCCACAATCATATTACTTGCAGTTTGTAATGGAGGTATATTCAAAACCTCCAGTCTTATTTTCAACACTTCTTGAAGTTTTGAAATGATGTTTTCATATGTAGCCAATGTATTTTTGAACAGTGCTTTGGTATTATCAATATCCCTCTTAGATTCCTTTTCAATTTCAGATACCTCACTTTGTAATCTAGCAATAACATGATCTTTTCCCTTTATTGTGCTAACTGATTGTTGTATTTGGTTCACAATTACTTATTGCAGACTTGCAATGCTATTCATGCATTCAATATTGTCCTTTTCCTTTAGTTCACACTTTTCCTTCCAGTTGTCTAGAGAGGAAGAATACTCCTTTGCATCATTCTATAAAATACTGAGAAAACAAATCTATTATTAAAAAATGTATGTTGGAATGTTCACAATTGAACTTGGAGAGATAGAATCAACACCCATAATAGGAACATTATACTCAAGTAATACCATTTTAGGAGGAATTCTATCAATTATACTTTTTAAACTAACACACAAATCACCATTGTTCATTTCCATATAATTGTCCATACCTCCTTGGTCCTCATTTTCATTCATAGATTCATGTAGGTCTCTTAAAGTTCTAACAAAATTAACTTCATCTTGGGAAACTGTATCAGAATAGATTTCCACACCATCAGTTGTAGTTTGTTTAGGTACTTCCTCAATGGTTTTCTTTATTTTTGATCTCCTAATGTAAGTTTTAAGAGGGATTGTTTGGTCATCGAGTCAATATAAATCAATAACTTTCTACAGTGTGCCTGGTAACTGAACTTAATCTTATTTTTTTTACTTTCTTCAAGGCCATAATGTAATTTTTTAGCTAATATGTAAGGATCTATGGCTATGTATTCAACCCAATAAATGTCTAGCCTCATGCAGTCACTGGAAATATAAGTCTTATGATGATTTATAATTGTTCTAAGGATAAGTTGAATCAAAGACTTGTATAATCTTCGGGGAACGTCTAGAATTCTTAAATCGTTTTTGGGAACACATACCTTTTTCCCACATATTTTACTCTAGCCATCTCAATGTTTTCTACCTTGGGTTTTTTTTTGGAGTTAAATGTTTCTCCCCCTTTGCGTGGAATTTTTTATTTTCTTGCAAGCAAATCAACGTATAGGTAAACCCCGTTGGATTACTAAGAGGGGGGTGAATCAGTAATAGATCAATCTAATCATTTTTAACCATAAAATGCAAGTGTTATATCAATGTAGCATTATCATCCAATAGTTGCAGAGTAAATAAACAATGAACAAATGAGAAATCATACACATACATAGTACACCAATGTTTTTATGTGGAAACCCAAAGAGGGAGAAAACCACAGAATGATTTTTCTTATATGCCTTTAAGAATTACATTCATTGAAATTCCTTTGATTTGCAGCTGCAACTAGAAGGAGGCTCCAAGCCCCTAGTTTCTCAGGCTTCAACATGAGGGAAGCTCCAACTCCCTAATTCTCTGGCTACAACCAGAAGGAGGCTACAACTCCCTTTTGTTCTCTGGATACAACAAGAAGGTGTCTACAACCACATGTCCTTGCCCCGTCCAACTGCCCTGAAATATAAGTAGAATGATGGAACGACTTTCACAGTATCATTGTGAGATATATTGCTTTAAACCTGTACCAAACAACCTGTAACAACATGTACCAAACAAGTGCATCAACCATGCACCAACTTGTACCTCAACCTGTACCATCTACGAGTGCATCAACCATGCACCAAATATGTACCAATCATGCATGAAATACACATAAACTATGACTCATCAAGATGTACCAACATCATCAACTATACACCTCATGTATGTGCCAACTCATTAACTACTTGTCTCAAACATGTACCCAACATGTACCTCAATCAAAATCTCTCATCAATTTCATCATCCAAATCTTATTTGTAACTCTGTAATAGACCTGGTGTATATGATCACATACCTACAAACCTTCCTTAACTTTAACAATGAGAGACTAGCATTTTCATCAAAATTTACTTTAGTCTCACATGACTAATTTTGGATTAGTCAACAACCCTAACTTGAAATAATCATAACTATGTACTTGTAATGAATAAAGATCTAAAAATAGTACACGATGTTCTTCAATGTATTTTATGCAAATCCTCCATGTTTCACTACTTGGAACCTCTCAGAAAAGGCATTATAGCAAAAATGACATACCTTGTTGAATTCTGGCTTATTCTAGAGAGCGAACTTGTAGAGCGTGCCCTGCACGGAATTTTGTTGTATGAATATAAAAATGGTACAAAAAATACTACAGACTGTACTCTAACCAATACATTTGTTCTTACTAAATTTTGATCAATTATGAAGAAGTTATGACATTTTTACCTGAAACACTTGTTTTAGACTAGTTTCAGGACTAGCCACAAATCCTATTTTCCACGGAGTGTAACTCCAAAAAGACAATGACCCACAAGATGAATTTTTTATCACAGATACTTGGATATGTTTCCTCAACGTTCTACAGATTTCACGGTCTGAATCATTCTAGATAAAAAGTTATTGCGAAAATTGTGAGATGACCTGTAAATAACATACCTTACAAAGCATCATCAAAAGAATTTATCCTCCCTCGAATTTCGGTTTTCTTTACTTCACCTTCCCTCTAAATTTTGTCTTATATATCCTTTGATTACCTCAGTCACTTGTAGATATTCAATATTCTCAAGCGTGATTAAAAATGAGAGACCCTTGCCTCTTATTTATACTTTCATGTAGCTTCCTCAAGGGGTTACCTTCTAACCATCTTAACCCACTTTCCTTATTTTAGAGATAACCCACTTCTAACCACTTGTCCACTTAGTAATTTATCTATTAACTTTATTATTTAAATAATTTCTTTTGTATCCATTTTGACTTATAGTACACTCATCACTTCACTTTATTATTTAAATTACCTTCTAACCATCTTAACCCGCTTTCCTTATTTTAGGGCTAACCCACTTCTAACCACTTGTCCACTTAGTAATCTCTCCATTAACTTTATCATTTAAATAATTTATTTTGTATCCACTTTGACTTGTTGTACACTCATCACTGCACTTTATTATTTAAATAATTTCTTCTTTGCAACCACTTTAACTACTTTGACCTTTTGGGGCTTCTAGATGAATAATGAGGGTTCTCCAACTTCACATGGACATAACTCTCTAACCGTGAGGAGTTATATGGCGTTCCACATACCAATGGAACTGAAATGACATGTACTATCTATCTATAATAGTATTTCCTGTAAATAGATCAAAACTCATACCATTATCCATCAAACAAACTTGGGTCCATTAACCAAACATTTGTGCTACCGAAATTTGCTACTAGACTTTCTTCAAGGGTTGACATCAATGACAACCAACCCAATTAATCAACAATCTCCCCCTTTGGAATTGATGGCAACACACTGATGAAATATTGAATTCATATCACTCATGCTCTCCTTGTGACCATTTATCCCCTTCAAACCATGCCTCTGTGCTCTCTCTCCAAGCATTTACCTTTGCATATGATAAATATCTCCCCCTTTGTCATCAATGAAAAAGGTATCTTTCCATCTGGGGCTGCTCCCCCTGACTGAACTATCCTTGTGAATACTCCCCCTGACTGAACTCTTCCTGAAACTGATCTCCCAACCTAAACTGTTCTGTTTATGGTGCTTCCTCATGTGAATCTAAGACATATAAGATAAGCATTCAAAAACATTCATTTTGGAGTAGAAATTACTCCGAATATATGGCGAATATACTCAAAGGATTCCCTTGGAAGCAGTTTTGTAAAGATGTTTGCCATTTGTTCTTTTGTGCCCACATATTCAACTCTGATGTTCTTCTCTGCAACTTGTTCCCATAGAAAGTGATACTTGATTGGAATGTGATTTGTCTTGGAGTGCATCACCGAGTTCTTTGAGATATTGATGGAGCTTGTATTATCACAATAGATTGGAATGGGCTCATCATACTCAACATGTATATATGTCAAAGTTTGTTTCATCCATAGAACCTTAGTACAACATGTTGTTGCTGCAATATACTCTGCTTTGTCTATAGATAAAGATATTGATGATTGATTCTTACTTAGCCAAGATACTAAACACTCACCCAAGTAGAATGTTGCTCCACTGGTGCTTCGTTGGTCATCAATGAAACGTACCCAATATGCATCTGTGTAGGCAATAAGTGATAGATCCTTTCCTTTTGGATACCATAATACAAACTCTTATGTTCCTTTGATATATCTGAAAATCCTTTTCACTGCTAAGACATGTGATTCCTTTGGTGTTGTTTGAAATCGTGCCACCTGTCCAACTGCCTACATTACATCTGGTCTAGATGTTGTCACATATAGTAAACACTCGATCATTGACATGTATTGCCTCTGGCCTGTGGACTTTGAATCATCATCTTTGTTCAACTTGCAATTGGTTTGCATAGGAGTGGTAACTGGTTTGCAATCTTCCATTCTGAACTTCTTTAGCATTTCTATGATATACTTAGTTTGAGAAATAAAAATTCTTTGGTTTCTTTGACATATATGAAGACCTAGAAAGAATGATAGTTCTTCGAGTAATGACATTTCAAATTCATTCTGCATATCCTTTGCAAATTGATGGCTTAACCTGCCATCATTACTTCCAAAAATAATATCATCAACATAAACTTCAATTAATAAAATACTATCTTGAGTTACCTTGATGTAGAGGTTGTTGTCTGCACTTCCTTTTCTGAAACCTGCATGTTGCAGATATTTATCCAGTCTAGAGTACCATGCTCTAGGAGCCTAGTTTATACCATACAAGGCCTTATTCAATTTACACACATAATTTGTGTTCTCTGACAACTGAAATCCTTTTGGTTGTTCGATGCAGACTTATTATTCAAGTTCCCCATTCAGAAAAGTTGATTTCATGTCCATCTAATACACTTTAATATTCTTGGAGCATGCATAATTTAAAAGCAATCATATTGCTTCCATTCTGGCAACTAGGGAAAATGTCTCTTCAAAGTCGATTCCTTCAACCTGTGCATATCCATTACATACCAATATAGCTTTGTTCCTTGTAACATGTCCATCTTCATTCAATTTATTTGTGAAAACCCACTTTGTGCCAATCACATTCTTATTCTTTGTTCTTGCAACCAATTCCCAAGTGTCATTCTTCTCTATTTGATCCAATTATTCATCTATGGCCTTATTCCAGAATTCATCCTTGCTGGCCTTTTCAAAATTGTTTGGTTCAATTATAGATAAGAGTGCTAGGTGTGTTTGATTTGGTGAATGAATTCTTCTTCTAGTCTCAACTCCTACATCCTTGTTTCCGAAAATATGATTTGAAGGATGATTCTTCTGTATTCGTTTGCTAGGTGTCATTGGAGTCACTTGTTGAACTTTCTCTTCTACTTTTGTCTGATCCTCTTCATCTTTCCCTTCTACTTATTCTTCGTATTTTTCTTCTTCTTCGTAAAGTTGTTCCATTGATTCATTTTCTTCTTCATTTAATTCTCATCCACCTGTTTCATCAATTGTTACATTGATTCTTTCCACAACTTTGTTCAACCTCAGATTGTAACACTTGTATGCTTTCCTTGTACTTGAGTAACCACTAAGTACTCATTTTTCCACATGAGAGACAAACTTTCCCATTCTTCCATCTTCTCTTTTGATGTAGCATTTGCTTCCAAATACTTTTAAGTGCTTCACATTTGTTGGTCTTCCTTTCCATAGCTTGTAGGGAGTTTTGTCATTGTTGTTTCAGAGAATTACTCTGTTTTGAATGTGAATTGTTGTATGCACTACATGTTTCCAAAAAATATATGTCAATTTGGAATCCATTAGCATTGTTCAAGCCATTTCCTATATTGTCCTGTTCTTTCTTTCAATAACTCCATTCTGTTAATGTGTCCTAGCAATGGAGAATTGTCTTTTTCTTCCATGCCTGCTGCAGTAGTCCATAAATTCATTTGAAGTGAACTCTCCTCCATTATAAGATCTCAAACATTTGATTTTTGAATCCATTTCATTTTCAACCATCTCCTTGTAGACCTTGAAGTTTTCAAAAGCTTATGACTTATTCCTGAGAAAGAAAACTGTAGTCATTCTTGTATAATCATCAACTAATAACATAAAGTATTTCTCACCTTTTAAAACCTTTGTTGTATTTGGTCCAACTAGATCAATATGCACAATTTCCAATGGTCTTTTCATTGAATATCCCTTTGATTTGAACATGGTCTTTGTTTGCTTTCCTTGTTGACAATGCTTGCATAAAGTATTGGTTGGTTTCGTGATCTGGGGAATTTCTATAACTGCTTCCTTTTTTTTGAGTTTGACAAGGTTATCAAAGTGTATGTGACCCATTCTTCTGTGCCATAACCAACTTTCATATTCCTTTCCTAGACAACACTTTTCATTTCCAATTTCACTTAATACATATATGCTGCTTGAAGTTCTTGCAGCTGTTGCAATCAATTTTCCTGAACCTTCTTTTCTTATCTCGCACTTTTGTGAATCGAAAGTAATTTTATGACTTTAGTCACACATTTGACTTACTCTTAGAAGATTATGTTTCATATCTTCTACTAGTAGAACATTTTCTGCCTTGGTATTCTTGTTTCCAATTATGACTATGCATTTTCCAATGATTTTAGATGAATCATCATTTTCAAAGGAGACTGATCCATCTCTTTCCTTTCTTAATGTAAGAAACATGTCTTTATCACCTGTCATGTGTTTTGAACAGCCACTTTCAACATACCAACCATGTTTCTTCTGCTTATCTTGTAGAGTGAGTGTGCATTCTTAATTTCTATACTCTTTTTTCTTTCTTATCCATGTTCTCTTCTGAGGTTCTTGTCTTTGTTTTTTGTTGTTCTATTGTGATTCTCTAGGAGGGACTGTCATTCTACAATCTTTGTCCATGTGTCCAAAGTTGTTGCACTTGTAGCATTTCACTTCAGTGCTCAATCATTCAAACTTGTTGTAGCTTATTCTCTTTGTTTCAATAGGCCTTCTTGGATAACCATTTTGTGTATGACTTTCAAAGTTGTTTATGTTTCTCCTATTAGCTCTGCAATTTACAGCTTTATGTCCAAAATTATTGCATTCATAACATAAACCAAAAAATATAGTTTGATACCTGGGAGTTGAAGATATTATGAAAGGCGTTACTTTTATGAATCCTTCTTCTTCCTGAGGCCAATTTGTTTTTGTCGGTCAATGATTCTGAAATCTAAATCTTCTCGGTGGAGTGTCCCTGTAATCTTCCTTGTAGGTCTTCCTATTCCCTTTGATTGTTTCTGCATAACTTTTTGGGTATGTTTCTTGTTCTGTTGCTTTGGATCTTGATCCCTTTTCTGTATTATTGTATCCAAGTATGGACTTGTTATGATGAGACTTTTGATTGCTGATAATGTCATCCAAAACTTTTGAACTGTTCTACATATTTTTCTTTTGAAGATCCTTTCTCAATGTGACAATATCTGCTTCCAAATTTCAAATGATCATGTCTCTTTCTTCTAGTTGTTCTTTGAGTGCTTCTTCAATTTTTTTATCTTCTTCTATTTGAACCTTCAATTTCATGATCATTTGTTCTAGTTCCTGAGTGTCTTCTTTCTTGTTTATTCTGCTTGTAGCTTCTTGTTTTTCTTATTTTCTCTTTTTATAACTTCTATGACAGTCAACAATTCTTCTCGGTAGTCAACTTATGCCTCTTCATATTCTTCTTCGATGTCTTATTTCTCAGATTCTTCTACTGCCATGAATAGAACTCTTTTTGTCTGACTATCACTAACTTCATCTTCATCTGATGAAGATATGTCTTCTTTGGTGCATAATCTTTTCTTGAAAGCTTTGTTTTTTGTTCTTTTGCCTTTAAATGTTTGTTTTCTATTTGAGTAAGCTTCATCATTTTTCTTATTTTTCTTATGAGGATATTTGTTAGCAAAATGACCAATACCATCACAATTAAAACAAATCAATGGAATCTTACCTTTATATCTGTCGTCGATTCCCTTGTTCAATCTTCTGACAAAGTTGGTCACTTCTTCTTCATCATCTTCTGAG
>JASDQU010337152.1:1343-12584 GCA_032191745.1 Picea mariana | reverse complement strand
GATGTATGCAATGGTCTGTACTAGACCGGACATTGCACATGCAGTGGGAGTTTTGAGCAGGTATATGTCAAAACCAGGGAAGGAGCATTGGACAACAGTAAAAAGAGTTTTCAGGTATTTGCGTGGCACTGCTAGCTATGGATTGTGCTACGAAGGAATACCAGGATTGGACAGAATGGTTGATATACATAGCTTTGTGGATGTATACTAGGCTGGAGATTTGGATTGTAGGAGATATACAAGCGGGTATGTGTTAAACCTGTTTGGAGGAGCAATAAGTTGGATGAGCAAAAGACATGTTGTAGTGGCACTTTCAACTACAGAATCTGAATACATGGCAGCCATTCATGCAAGTAAGGAAGTAGTATGGTTACAAAGATTGTGTTCAAGTATTGGGTTGGTACAAGAAGCTGTAAGTATAGAGTGTGACAGTCAGAGTGCAATTTTCTTGGCGAAGAACCCTTCTTATCATTCAAAGACAAAGCACATTGATGTTCAATATAACTTTGTGAGAGACATGATTGAAGAAAAGAAAGTATCACTGATGAAGGTGGACACTTTGAAGAATGTTGCAGATTCATTAACAAAATCTGTGAGCACTGAGAAGTTCTCTTGGTGTAGAGGATCCATGGGCATTGTTGCCCCTGGATTGTTGACTATGTAAGCCTGTAACCCCCCGTGTGCAAAGAAAACAACAAGTGGGAGAATGTTGGGTGTGTGTTATATTCTTTGCACGAGTAGTAGTGTCTGAGCGCTTGTGCCGGGCGCACGGGGGTTCGGGGGCAGCGCCCCCGAATTTTTTTTTTCGGGCCGACATATTTTCGCTTTTTCAGGCTGACATATTTCTGGGACCACAAGATATTAGGTGGTTTTTTCAGCACATGGTTTTTTGCCGATGGTTTTCTATTTCTGGATAAGGAATTAGGGTTTTAGACTAATCCAGGTCATTGGGTTAGGGTTTTGGATGTCACTGGTTCCTATATGTATATTGTATTGTAAACAATGTAACACAATGTATGAATATAATATATGCTGGTTTTCCCAATTTGGGTTTCCAGGTGAAAAATCTTTGTGTAATGTTTGTATTTTCCATTGTATCTTTTCTGTTCTTTTCTGAATATCAGTTTGCAGTAGATATTGTACAAGGTTAGAATTTACAATTAAGAACATGGGGAAATTTATTCATATGATGATCAGGTGGTTGCATTGGTTGTACGATTTCACCTAACACCTTCAGGACTTGTTCTTTAGTGTCCCAAGACCCTAGGTATGTAGGTAAGTCATTTTGATTACATTCATTTGCATCTTGGTTGCTCATACTAGTTTAGATGCATTTCATTTTTATTTTCCTTTACTTGCATATTGATTTCATGCTTAGCTTATAATTTTATTGAAAAAATGTCAAAATTTTCTTTTTCTAGCTTAGTTGGTTTGGATTATGATCATATGAGAACAAGGATGAGTAGGCCATCCTACACTTGAAAGTCTGGTGTTTCCTTACAGGAACAATTCTACCATGAGTTGTTGTGGTTATCATGCACTCTACGACAAGCACATGTCCCCAAGTAGGAGACATATGTTATCCCCATTTTTTGTATAACTAAGGAGATTATATCTCGAGGCCCTCAGGGTGCAGATATGGAGTGCCAAGAGACTACATGACCAAAAATACTGTTTGCACAAATGGAAAACCCACTCACCAGCATAGATAGTCACAATTTTGTAGATGGCATCCACCACACTAGTTGGCTTCTGGAAGGTAGTGGGCCTTGCTCCATGAGGTACAAGTCAATATTATGGTGAGCATCATTTCAATATTTAAGCCATTTGATTATGTTTTATCTTAGATTGTGTTGGGCTTGTGATTTGGTTGTTTAATGATGTTGATTGATTCCTTTTTTACCGATATTATATATGTATTAATAACCCTTTTGAAGAATGTTTGAAGGATTTCATAGAAAATCATCATAGCTTATGCCAAGTACGTGTAATTGATGTTTTGTGATGATTTTGATTTTAGTTCAGCTTGATTTAATAATTACAAGAAGCTAATGTGCGATCTGTGTGTCACAGGGAAAAATCACATGGTGTTTTTCCATCAAGCAGTTCGTCCAGTACTCCATTTGGTACTTCATCCGACACTGCATCCAGCACTAAAAATGTGGGCGAGTTGGTGGTTGTTATATCTGCGGCTTGTTTTGGACGAATCAACAACATGGGTTTTGTTCACCCTTGTGGCCTCCAGCTTCTAATCTCTCAACATCTTGGATTAATCTTTTATGCTGAGCGTTGAGTGGCTCGTTTGGTTTCTAGAAGCCACAAGAAGATATAGCATATTTAAAGGAATTTGTTGTTTTTAGAGGAGGTCGACACTTCYAGTGGTCGACCTCTCGAATTGTAATTGTTATAAATACCATAGTAGTGGTCAGATAAGGATAGTGAAGAATTGYGAAGGATTGCTAGAATTGTTTTGTTGTGTAATTCGAGACATTTCCATAAATTTGTGCAAGACTAGGTTTTTAATTTAAATGTCAGAATCRTGTTGATTTAGCTCGTGATTCATTGTTGAGGAGTAGCCACGACCTGCTGGGGGGCCCACCAGTGGTCTGGGTGAATATTTATATAGTTAGCTTGTGTATTCGAGTTGTGCAATTGTCATTTCTTTCATTTTCCATTACATGTGTTTTTATCATTTCACATGTTGTGTGTTTGTTGTTCATAATTTAATTATTTCAATTTACTTGTTGTGGGTTGCTTGTAAAGGACAGTTGTTAATATGTTGTTTCTTTTTAATTATTATTAAATAGCTTGCAAACTTAGCTACTAACATTGTTGTGTGCTTAAATGCTAGTTTGAATTTCTATAGGTTGAAATAGAATAGTTAAAACGGAGTATTGAGATAATACATAGTACATAGTTTCTTTGGCAAGGTTTCGATGGATGAATAATTGCTAGATTTGATTTTAATTCTCAGTTTGTTTATCTAGTTTTCTTATCAATTTTTTTGTAGTATGTTGAGGTAAAAGCAGAATTTAAATTATGATTTTATAAGCATTTTAATTTTAAATTTGAATTGTCAATAATAGGATTAGCTTAGTTTATGTTACGAAATTTCCATTCTAAATCTAGATTGCAATTTTAATTCAAAGTTTAAGTTTGAGTTAAGTTTTTAGTTATAAATATCTAATGGTGTGAATTTGCTTACATTAGCATAAGAGTGCATTTGAATTAAATAGAATAATGTTTTGTTATCATTGATGATTAATGCATAAATTGAGAGATCACATGGATTTTAAGGATAGTTGATATTTCTTCTATGATGGCTAAGCTCTTGTTAGATTGCTTGATTCATACCTTTCATTTCTCCATAGAAGTTAATATTCAAATTATTTCTCTTGAACTATCACTAATTGTTAGATGTCATCGTGATGTCATAAGACACCAAAGACATAATCATCATCATTATATTTGAAGTTTCTTGTTATTGTAGATTAAGAATAGTTTTTTTATTAATCTTTGAATTATGTCATGATGCTTTTAATTCAATAGGTTAAGATTTTCCTTTGTAGATTAGAAGTAATTATGAGTTTTATCTTAATAATAGAGTGCACTTGTTTAATAGTTGATTAGTTACATGTTGAGTAGTTTTGATTAGTTTACTTGTTGCATAAGTTTTAATAGGGTGGTTGTTTGTGTGTTTACTTGTGTAATTGTTGCTACTGCTCATTAATTTGAATATATTGATTAAATTAGTTTGTTGTTGCTATTGTTCATTAAGTTGAATAGATTAAATAGATGGATTGATTTTTCTCATTATATTGATTAAGTTAACTTGTTCAAAGTAGGGTTTTCATTTTCTTCCTTAGGACAATCCATCGATCCATTGTTTAAAAGTTACTTAGGGTAAATAGTTTAAGTTCCTTGATAGGGTTTGCTCATTGATAGTCTTTGCTTAAGTAGATTAGCCCTCAGATAGACCATATCCTTAGTTAGACTATACTACCTCTAGCTTTTCTACCTTGGCATATACAGTGCTACAACTCTAAGTTTACTTACCCCGGGTTGACAATTTAATTGAGGGATTTAGTGCATATAGAACACCCATCATTTTTGGCATCGATGTCGAGGAGTTGTCTCAAGGTAGGAAATAGATCATTTCTAAAACTTAGCATTAGATTGGTGGTAGGGGAAATTTAAGACAAGAGGTAAGAACCTACCCATCTGTTAGCAGGTTCCACCAAACCCAATGGTAGTTTTTCTTTTTGTTTGCCTTCATGAATAGACCTAGGGTCCCAAAGAGAAGATACATTAAAATAAAATCAGACCTTTCAACCAAGGTTCCTTTCGATCTTTTCAGAGGAAGGAACATTCCACTCATAAACTTCATAGACCGATACCGAAAAATAGGAACTAACTCAACCCAAAGAGCTAAAGTAGTCTCTAGAGAGACTAAGTAACAGGGAGCACTATAGAACAGAAAATTGAAGCATCAATAATAGTGGGACAAGAGGCAAGACCACTCGAGCCTTCTACAGAAACAAACAATACAATCTTTGTTTTATTACAACCATTAGGAGATCCTAATTTTGAAGACATCATAGACCCTGAACAAGTGAATACTTTGTTTGGTAGTTCAACCAATATAATTGTCTCTCAAATTGATATAGAAACTTTGGCATCGGTAACCTCAATCGGATCGAGTAGAGTCTCAAACATCCAAGCAGTTGGAAGAACTTCCCATCAGAGGGATACCTTTCCTAGACAAAAACCTTGGGATACCTTGTTTTCTTCGAGGATAAAACCACCTGAAGGATCACCTTTGAGATGTCTTTAAAGTGTTTTGATGAAGGTACCTAGTTTTTTAAACTAGGGTTAACTAAGAATTATGTCAATCTATTTTTCAACAACAGTTGTAAGATTGAATTGAGATATATATTCATATTCATCCATTATTACTTGCAAGTTCTTAATTTCATATTATTTCTTGCGAAGAATATCTTCCTTTTCAATTATATTTTACTCTGAAATTAATAATTGATTTGCTAAATTGATATTAATGTTATTTTCATCATGGTTCATGTTGAGAATGATGTTAACCTATCTTCCTTGAATACTCCCATTTATTGTAATTAACATGTAACATCAAATGTAAAAACCTCCATAAGAAAACATTCATTTTGTCATTTTTTCATTTTCCATTTTTTAAATCTGAAATGGCCTTATGATTACTTTTATAATTCCCTTTTCGATAATTAAAATGGATGTGCTAGGTGTGAAGGTCCAACCTTTTTTATTATGAATTATGCACTTCTTTGAAAAAATATTCCGCTTATAACCCTTTTCTCTTCTTAAATACCTTCACTTTTCTCAACGCGCACACAAACACACACATATTCCTCTTCACTTTTTAAGAATTTTTAAATGCCTTAGGAGTCTTTAAATACCATTTTTTTTATTACGTATTTTGGATTTTGACTTAACCTTTTTTTATACTTCTAATTAGAATTGAGAACCCTGAAATACAATGTTTGTATTTTTATTTTACAATATCCTTTTAAAACCTTGAAATTATTTGGTCGCTCTTTTTCTTCTTCTTTAAATATAATCTAGAATTACTAATTAATTAATTGATGGTACATCTATATTAATTTTTTCAATGTCGTACGAACATGACCGTATGGTTTGTATGGACATGATGTAAATTTTCGATGCATATTTTCTGTAAATTCTATAGGAGTGGGCTAACTCGGGAGCAATCTTCCCTCCCAAGTTATTTTTACGACATGTTTTTCGACAATGTAGTTTTGAGTTTTCGGTCGATCTAGAATTCTAATCGATTTTCTGAGCATTTGGGTTGGTTTAAAATGGGGCAAAACCCCTGGGGTAAGGTTTTGAAATGCATGGAACTTTCATCCATGCCAAACTCAAGCTACCCCTGAAAATCTGGTCGAATTCAAGCCCATTGTTTTGCCTGAAAAGAGGGAAGATTGCTCCCTAGTTAGCTTACTCCAATTCTATATGGTTATGTAATTTTGCTGAGAAATCATATAATAGTTTCATCAATTTGATTAATGAATATACCCTTATAAAATATGTTGAATTGTACAGATAGTACAAAACTTTAAAATATTCAATTTGTACGGATGCAACAATACAGTCGGTAGATGTACAACGGAATCAGTATAGCAATGATCTTTATAGTAGTGATGTGTGTGAAGGCAGATTGTACAGGCAACAACACAAATCAGTGGTTGTGTATGAATGCAAGTGATATGGAGGACGTATTGTGTAATTAATGTGTACAAAACCACAGAAAAAGGTGGTTGCAATAGTACCACATTTAATTAATTAATTCATACGACACTTTGTAATTATTGATTACAGTTGTACAGACGTTGAATATTCAATGTGACATTATTTGCAGTTGTACAAATAGAATTTGGCGGATCTGTAATTAATACATTTTTTTTTATCTTTTTGTTTTCTTGATTCTTGGTTTCTTCAAATTGAATGGAGTAATTTTTATTCAACCTAATTTAGAATTTTAAATGGCCAAAGGCCAATGTTGGTCAAAGACCCACCCAATTTTAGTTTAACCAAAGACCAAAGGTTTTTTTACCAAAGGAAATGAAATTTGACTAAAGCTTGGTGGCCAAAGGCCAAGATCAAAATTTCTCTGATACCAAATGTAGTGAACTAGTCTGGTCACATCCAAAATATCTAGAACAATACAAAGAAATCCATGTGGATCATTAAATAAATAAATATAAGAATATGAATATGAATATGATATATAGTATGAGATAATATGATTGATTACAAATGAGGGCCTCCTATATATACCTAGGTGGGAATGCACTTTCATTAATTGGCATGTCCTTTGAGACATGCCCTTTCATTATTACTAATTATTACTTATTACTTATTATTTAATAATAAATTTATATTTATATATATTTCTATTTGTTACACTCACTTATGGTCTCTTCTATGGGAGGATGTTGGGCAGCGGGGTTAGAACATCTTTCTTATTACATGGAGTTTTGTCAAATACCATGAACAATTTATCCATCCAATTGTCCACAAATAGTTGATAGGTGTTAGTCCATAAAAATGTGTTTCTTTGTGATTAGAGATCGTGTTGATGCAGAGCATAGGATTCAGAACATAACAATTGTTTCAATCCGTGACTGGTGAGAGTGTGTTTCAATCCGTGACTGGCAGGAGCACTCCAAGTGGAAATAAGCATGACTGAACATGACTACATCTTTTCCAGACCTGGCTTTGGGCAGAAATCTCCAAGATAAAAAGGTCGGGCCTGGGAAATGAAATGTTTTTTTTTTCTAATTTTTGGGTTTTTCATTGTTTTATGTTGTTTAGTGGATGTAGGTTGCAGTTGTAGTACGTGAATGTGTATGAGGACCTGTGTGTCCTGTTTTGAGGTCTGAGAGCATTTGGCTCATTTCTGTTAGTTGGTATTTTAATGAAAATAAAATGATTTGTGTAAGATTGAGTTGAGTTTTGTTCCTTTATGTATAGACTTGTTGTTTTCCCGTGTTAAACTGTGCCTTTGTAGCTACATGATTCTCATGTGTTTCTACAGTTAAGGGTCGAATACATCATATTGGTATCAGAGCACAACGATGGCTTAGAGGGTTTCCATCTGAACTGGGGAAGGAGAGTCAGGACAAATTCTAGACAGAGAGTAACCCTTGATGAAGAACTACTCCGACCATTAGAGGCCATCAAGTCCATATTTCCCTATGAATAATCTGAGGAGGAACTGGAGGTTCCACGAGGTTGGGTCATAATTGTAGACCCTGTGGAGAGGCTTATTGAGGAAATAACCAAACAAGGAACCAGGGCTAAAGTCGAGGTCCCTAATTTCAAAGGTGAACTGAATCCATAATTATTCATAGATTGGATTCAAGAGTTGGAGAAATATTTTGATATAGAAGTGATCGAGGAGACTGATCCACGAAGGACTAAAATAACGACATCTAAACTGAAGTCACATGCTGCTCTATGGTGGGAGAATCTCCAGAACCTTAGAAAGAGACAAGGGAAAGAGAAGGTCAAGTTGTGGCCGAAGATGTTGAAGCTTATGAAAGTTAATTTCATGCCCTCTGACTATCAACAGAGACTTTTCAGAGACTACCAAAATTTAAGGCAAAAGGACTTATCCATATCTGCATTTACGGAGGAATTTTTGAAGTTGCAGATTAGAACTGATTTACAAGAAGATGATGAAAATGCAACGGCTAGGTATGTCAATGCTCTTAGGTTTCAAATCCAAGATGAATTATCCCTGATCAAGGTGATCTCTATAGACGAAGCATATCAGTTAGCATTAAAGGCTGAAGAAAAATTGAATAGGCGGAACAAGGCAGCTATCAAACGAGGGGGTAGTAATATGAATAAGGGTAGAGGAATTTCTTCTAAAACGATAAGCGAAGCAAAATACAATAGTGATTTGAGGCCTGACTTCCAAGGTAGAGAGACCCCTTGGAACAGGGGAAGGGGGCGGGCTTTTGTTGGGGGTTGGACGCCCTTGAAGTGTTTTATACGCAATGACCCCCATTGTTGGAGCATATCCCTAACATACATTAGTTTATACCTAGATTAGACTCCTAGATCTTGGTTAATACATTCATTTACACTTTATTTCACCTAATTTGGCCACATAGAGAAGAAGGGCGCCTCATCCGTAGATTTTAGGGAAAACTGCTAATTTTAGATCAAGACTCAACTCCCGGTTCTTGATTTTCTCGATTTATTCTTGATTTTCTTGATTTATTCGTGATTTATTCCAACTACCCCATGCAAAAACTCATCTATTATTGGGGAATGTGCACCTCCTCTTTGAGTGATAGATTTATTCCTTAATTAATTATGTTTGTCGTTACTATTATTAGTAACTACTATTTCGGGTCAGTTAAGTGAGTTGGAACTGCTTCTCTTGTCAGTTAAGTGAGCTTAAGTGAGATAATGCGCATCACTTAACTCTTGTGGACATTAATGAGTGTGTGAAATGTATCTTTAGTTTTCTAGGTCGAACTATGTGGTCTCCCTTAGCTTATGGCACCTATTTTAGCTATTTCTAGCTTTTTTTTACTAGAATTTCTATGTTGGAAATTCTATATATTCACCTCCTCTCTTCTTTTTGAGGATGGTTGCTCATGGATATTCATTTTTTATTAATATAATTCTCTGATTTATGGAGAAAAAATTTTCTCTCATTTCTTGAATATCAGCAAATTGCATGTGTTCAATTTAACTAGAATTCTAGATCTATCAGGGTTTCTCCAGGAATTCTACATGGTATCAGAGCTAGATTGAATCTAGTGGATTATACACATTTTTATTTGCAGGTATAGATCATCAAGAGGTGCAGAAAGAAGAAATGTATCATCTCTCTTAGCCCACAAAACTCATTCTAAATCCTTTCAGTTACTTCGAATGGAAAACAAACATCTCTCTGCTCCTCCGAAACAAAGGGCTTTACCGGGTAACAATGGGAACGAAGAAAGAACCGACTGTTGCAACAAAGAAGATAAAGTATTTAAATAAATTAGATGAAGCAATTGGGCTGATATTCCTATCAATTTCCAGAGATCTCCTCTTTCATGTCAGTGGAGCCACTACTCCCAATGTGGTCTGGACCACATTGGAAGGACTATTCGGCAAGCAGGATGCAATGAGAGTGCATCAACTGGAAAATGAACTCATATCCCTAAGTCCAATTCATTTCATCAACCTACAAGAATTATTCACCAAGTTCAAATCCCTCCTCATTGAACTTAATTCATGTGGAGTCACGAAAGAGGAACAACAACTCATCCTTTCAATTCTCTCGAAACTAGGCCCTGAATATTCCGTATTTGTGTCGTCTTTTCAAGCATCTAAATTGACTCAAGAAAAATGGAAAATGCCTCCATTGAATGATTTCATTATAGAATTGACTCAATAGAAATATAAGTTAGTCCAAATGGGTGCCATCAAGCATTCCAAGAACCAAGCACTTGCGGCTACTGATGCTCTAAAGAGCAGTGGAAAAGACAAGGAAAAAGGAATGGGTAAATTTCCTGAATTAAAGAAGGAGAGATTCACACAATCTTCAGAGAACTCTTCTGAGCCTAAGGGTAAGAAGAAGAAGAAGGAAAGAACACTTTGCAGCTACTGTTCCAAATTTTTTCATCCTGAAGAAAATTGCATGAGGAATACTATCGATGAGATGGCTAAGCAATTGCAGCAGCACATTCTCATGGTGCCCAAAAATGCAAAGAAGAAAGATGATAACAGAACGGGTTGGAGAGCACAAGATGGTCATGCTTTAATGGATATCACATCCACTCCATCAGCTTGTATCCTTGATTCAGGTGTGTCGAACCATATGGCTGCATCAAAAGATGAATTTTCCTCCATCGAAGAAAGCACCAGATCCCCAAGTTACCTTGGAGATGCCACACCCGCAAAGGTGTGCGGAGAAGGAATTGTTGATATTGAAGGGGGATGCTTCACAAATGTGCTTCATGTACCCTCGCTGTCAACAAATCTTCTCTCGATATATCAGATCAATCATTCCATCTCTAGAAGAAAGGTGGATTTCACTCTAGACTCCACAGTGATTACCGACATTTCCATAAGCTCACAGCTTGCATATGGAATTGCAGATCACGGTTCTCATTTGTATTTCTTCTCCCACTTTGTTCCTAAATCTATTAGCACTGTATTTATGTCACAATCTAATGATATCAGCAGGTTATGGCATGAAATATTTGACCATCTAAACTATAAGTAATTGTATCAACTCAGCAAGGAAAACATGGTAGAAGGATTGCCAACTATTAAATTCACAAGCGGTGTATGTCAAGGATGCATTCTTGGCAAGCATCTAGAGAAAAAGTTTGACAAAGGGAATGCACAGAGAGCTTCTTCACCTCTTGGGCTGATTTACAGTGACATTACGGGCCCATTCCAGCAGCCTTCAATCAGTAAGGCTCAATATGTACTCACCTTCATAGATGATTTCTCTTGCTTTACTTGGGTGCTTTTTTTTAAATTAAAATCAGAAGTATTTGAATGCCTTATAGAATTTAAAGCACTTGCTGAGACTGAGTCTGGGTGTAAGATTAATATACTCCGTACTGATAATGGGGGGGATTATGTCAACAAATATGTGCAACAACTTTGTATTGATGCAGGTATACAACTACAACACACAGTGTCATATACACCACA